>JAAEAF010006010.1:0-10149 GCA_011037195.1 Triatoma infestans | reverse complement strand
TAGATAATTATTATTTAGTAAAAATATATTTGCAGCACAAATGCTTATAGATTTTAATCAATTATATGATGTATTTTGTTGATCATTCTCATTTCATTTATTCCCGCTTATCAATAATTTCTTCTTTTTACTTTCTCTTACTCCTAGTAAGAGGAGAAGTATTGTAATCGTGTCAAATTTTCGTATCCAGTTTTCACGGAAATATCCGTTTTGAGGCTCCCCTGAGTCCAAAAAAGTGGTTTTTAGCAAATGGTCTGTGTGTGTATGTATGTGTGTATGTGAACAGCACAGCTCATAAACGAAACATCGCAGAAAGTTCAAACTTGATATTCCGTTTCGGTATCACGATGTGATCTGACAGTACATTATCTGTCAAAATTCCTCAACCGGAAGTACCACTTTACTAGTTGGATTTTTTACTTTTTTGCAATTTTCTCAAAAATGGCTCCGACGATTTTCATTAAACTTCAAACATCAACCACACATACAAAGAACTACAACTTTTATTTGAAACATTTCTCCGGGAAAATGCATTGAAGGCCACTTTTGGGGGAGGGGTGGGGTTAGGTTTCCATCTAAAGTGCTATTTCAGTTTATTAGACAATTCTGCCATCTAAAGAATGTTAATTAGAATTAAATATGTTGTTGAAATTCTGAGTTTGAAAAAAATCGGATAACCGGAAGTGCGTTTATTTTACCATTTTACTGAATGATTTATTCACTTTTTTGCAATTTTCTCAAAAATGGCTCCGACCATTTTTTTTGAAACTTCGTATATAATCTAAACATGCAAAGATCTACAAGTTTTATATCTAAAACATTTCTCTGGGAAAGTTCTTTTAAGGGCACTTTTAGGGGAGGGGTGGGGTCAGTTTTTCATCAAAGTGCTATCCTAGTTGTTGTGGTGGTTGGTTCCGCAGAGCTGGAAAGCATCAGAGACATTTTTCGGGACAAAATGGAAAGTAGGCTAAAACGGAAAATGTTCTTGAATGCTCTCCTAGTTGAATGTGATACAATTCTATCATCCAACACATAATTAATTAGAAAAAATAAATAGATGTTTTGAATCCGAGTTTCAGAAAATTGAGTAAACGGATTTTCGATAAGAAACAAACGAAGTGCGCTTTTACTGATCAGTTTTTTCAGTTTTCGACGAATTTCATTAAATTTGGTACACAAACTATAAAATTCATCAATCATCATTTTGAGAACTGGAGTAAGAGAAAGTTGTGTGAGTGTTTCACACCAGATTTTTTTTTTTTTTCTTAATACTAAAAATAAATGATATTGTAAAAATTAAATCGAAATAATTATTATTGTGAAATTTTCAAAATTCAATTTCCTGGCATTAGCTGTATGCTAACACTTGGAAAATAGGATGGGAAGTTGTCTTTCTTCAAGGAAGATGAAATATTTAACATTATTGGCAGCATCTCTTGTGAATTTTGATGTTTGTTTTTTTTTTTTTTTTTGTTTATTTGTAAAAGTAAGAAAGTAGGAATTTACGTATTACAGACAAATCGTTGAAGCCGTTTTTGAAAAAAATTCAAGAAAAACTGAAAAAAAAAACTTTTCAGTAAAATCGTACTTTCAGCTGATGGATTTTTCCAAAAGCTTCATGGCTGATGCGTTATTAGTGGCTAAAAGCGATAAGTTTAACATTCCTGCAATGTTTTTTTTGTTGCGATATTCTGTTACACACAGGCGCACATACCTAATCCTGAATTTTTCGTATGCGGCGTATCCCGAAACATGTGTTTCCGATGAAAACTCAATACTCTTACTAGGAGTAAGAAAAAGAAAACAAAAATGACAAGAGAACTAACTATCTTGCAATAATTGATAGTCAACTAACGCCATAATTTTTCTGCAGTGCACTGGGATGGTGAGAGTGTTCTTGTAAACTTTGTCATGTTAAAATTAGGCAAAATACCAGGACGACAATTCTCAAAAATCTCTGGATCAGGACCGAGAAAATCTTTTCTTAGCATAAAATGTAGCTCTGACTTTCTCTTGCAACTCTTGAATCGGGTTGTTTCTCTTAAATAGTTACTTCTCTTTATGACAAAGATTAGCTCTTTATCTCTGAGTGATCTCGAAGGAATTCTTAGCTATTATTCCGCTGTACTCTTAAAGACTACCGTTCCCTACACAGTGGTCATCGTCAAACAGCCAGCAGTGGTAGCGAAGTCTTCAGATGCTGCTCCCTGCAAACGTACCCGACACTTGATCTCCTAACAGAGTCATTTTAACCAATCTAATTAGCTTACCTGGTACATTATAATCTTTTAAGACTTCCAGTACCTTAACTCTGTTGATACTGTCGTAGGCTTGTCAGAAATCAATGAATAGGAGCCACAGGGGAACTTCATATTCATAGCATTTTTCAAGAATCATTCTCATGGTGAAAATGTGATCCATCGTCCCTCTATTTTTTCTAAAACCACACTGGTAGTCTCCTAAAATACCTTCTGCATAAACCATCAGTCTTTTTGCAATTAAGCAAGATAGTATTTTATAGCCGAGATTTAATAAAGCTATACCCCTGCAGTTGCTACAGACAAGTTTGCCCCCATTTTTATGCAGTGGGCAAATACTTGCCCGTTCTTCCGGCATTTTTTCTTGCTCCCAGACTGACCATATCAGTCGATATATGCGCTTCCCTATCTCCACACCTGCACATTTCAGCAATTCAGCCTCGATTCTATCTACCCCTGGGGCTTTATTGTTTCTTAGAGTTGCCATGAGCTCCTCTACTTCTTCCATTTCAGGCGGTTCTATAACATCGTCAGTATCTCTGTCACTACCCACTCCTTCATCAAATTCTTCACGTTCACCACTGTTTACATTCAAGAGTCTTGAGAAGTACCTCTTCATTTCTGATAAATCCCACCTATGGCTGAAAACCTTCTTACTTGGTTTATTTTTTTTTAATTTAAGCATTGTCAACATCTCCGGCCATTTGCGCCCGGAGTTTTCTTAGTGCACTGCCGGCAGTATTCTCTCGTTCAGACAACATTGTCCATCACCTGGCAGTGAGATGTACAGGCTAGTTAGGAAGAGAAAATCTAAGGGGGTAACACGGCTGGATTCGAACCGGGAACTCCGCGTTGCTGGTCCAGCGCACTACCACTGAGCTAATCCCTTCCCAAAGATTTTCTTGCTACAACATCTATTCAATTACTTTTAATCCACTTATGAAATTCGAAGTAAATATTTTTTCAAATGTCCCCACCAAAAATCCATTAAATACGTTAACTTAGAAAATGAAAGTGATGAAGCGTATTAATACAGAATAAGGAGTAATAAAAAGACTCAAAATAAAAGCTAAGTTAAAAAAAAAAATGGTTATATTACGAAAATTAAATTGCCTTCTACCAAGAAATAGAGGAACCAACAACAATCCTCTGCTAGGCAATCAGGCAATCATAGAAGACAGTCCAGATGAGAAAATATGAAGATTTAAGTTGGTTACAAATGATTACCTTGGCTAATAGCCGTTGTGCTAGTTACCTCTCCCTAGCCCAGGATGAAGTAAAAATAATATTAGTGGACATGTTGAAATTTTTGTTATTTTACGTTGGTTGTGGCGCTACAGACAGACAGACAGAAAGATAGACCAAACTCTTCACCCTTGGACAAACACATTATACTTTATTCTTGATTAACTATACAAATGTCAAGATAATGGCGGCTAACATTGCCTCAATACTAAATTTAAGTGTAATCGACATCTGATGGTACAAGATTAGTCTTTAGAGACTCCTCACTCCATACTCTACAACAGAATGCTTAATATTATTATTATAGCCGTGGAATGTAAAGAACTTCAATTACACTCTTCATTTATTAATTTGCTTTTCTGGTTTGTTTTTATTTTTAATAAGGTTCTTTTTAATTATGTAAGGTATAACTTTCCTTTAACTGGTAAAGCAAAATACTAACTGCATATTTTAATCATAAAATCAATAGGGATAACCATAGAAACTTTATACCAAATAATGGGCTGAAAAGAATCTCCAAAATCGGATGCTCGGGGAGAACTGATAAGGTTTGAAATGTTGACTTTACAGTAAAAATGTAGATGTGTTCAAAATGAAATTTAATTCCTGCCTTAATGGTAGATATATTTTCGCTACATCTCATGTTGATTATTAAATTAAAGAAAATTATTAGAGCTTATTTTGAGAAATTCTTGGAAAACTGAGGAAATTCTGGTTGTGGGATTTTGTTGGGAGACAAAAAATGTTTAACATTTCATCTTTAGAGTCAAACTTTTTGGTTCTATAAAATAACAACTTTCTCATAAATACGCATTTTTATCATTTATTTATTTAGTGAAAGCCCCGTTACAAAGAGCTGAGTAGGCATTATTCAGTGCGGACTCTGACCTTGTTGTGTTTCTGATGAGCGGGCACATAACTTTAATTTAATAGGGGTTCGTAGCTGCTCGGATAGTCAGGCTGCGTTGAAGCTACTGAGTTCCTGTGTGTTCATCACTTAATTGGTATTAAAATATTCCAAAAGCCAGTCAGAGCTCTATCCTCTTCAAAGGATGTTGTTTTATCAGAGACATTTTCTCAGAGACATTTTGATAGCCTGCTTCTTTTTGTGGTCATCGACCGGTTTCGGGCGTTCGCCCATCTTCAGGATGCGTTTGTCACACAGTGTGATAACACAGTCTTGCACAGAGCAAATTCAGTTTACACACTGACTGTGGAAAAGAAAGAGTCGTGTGCAAACTGAATTTGCTCTGTGCAAGTCTGTGTTATCACACTGTGTGACACAAACGCATCCTGAATATGGGCGAACGCCCGAAATCGGTCGACGATCACAAAAAGAAGCAGGCTATCACGGGAAATGTCTTTGATGCTTTCCAGTTATGCTGGACCAACCACAACAACAACGATGTTGTTTTAGTCTGGGTACCAGGTCATATGGGAAGCATGGGAAATGAAGAGGTAACTAGGTTAGACACATTAGGAGCCTTTCCCCCTGCCTGTTGTTGGCGTGTCCTTCGACACATGTCTGCCAAGCTCCAGGCATGAACAGCTTCACAGCATTGATCCCTATGGATGAGTTCAGTGAGTTTTCAGCATCTAAGATGCTCATTGAGGGTCCAGACCTGCGGCTAACGGGGAATCTTGCACGGTTGCTGTGTCTTTCACGGTCTTCTCCCTGGCATGTGATCTGGTTCCTTTACTGGACATTGTGGATTGAAGAGACTTCTTTACGTGATAGGGCTCATGCCAGACCTCTTTTGTAGAGTCTCTGAGACAGAGGAGGCAACGTCCTCAAATGACCATTAGGATAGCCATAGAAAATTTAATTTAATTTAATTTGACACATCTAGTTTACTCATTTTTACAGTAGAGTCAACATTTTAAACTTAATCAGTCCTCCCCGAACATCGGATTTCGGAGATTCTTTTTAGTCCTTTATTTGGTATAAATTTTCTATGGTTATCCCTATTGATTATGACAAATTGCTTGGGTGGTGAGGAAATTAGATTCATGTCGGACAGGTTTCCCTTTAAGGTTATTATTGTACGATTTGTCCAGATTGTGGTGAATCTTAGGTGGGTAAAACGCCGGTCTAGATTCTTGTTCTAGAGGTGGTAACTAACTGTATGGGCCTAGAGAGGCTTTGGATAGCTAGAGGGTTTGTTACCCTCCTCTCTTATGAATAATAATTTTAATAATAATCAAAATAATGGACTCTTAATTTTGGAAAATATTGCGCAACAGGAAGTTTTGAGTGATAATTTAATTTTTGTATCTAATCGAAAAACTTTTTAGAGAAGTGAGATAAAAATCGGAATAAAAAAAAAGATGAATTTTATATATATATATATATATATAACTGGTTGGAGATATATATTGTTTAGTAGAATGGATATTGAAAATTTTCGCAGGCGAGAATATGAAATGAGATTGAACAAAAGGAAGTAGTTACGGTGTGTTAACTGAATAGAAATAGAAAGAAAACAGAATATAAAACAGCTCTACTGAATATACGATAGGAAAATAGAAGGAAAAGGAACCAAAGGAAAAAAGATGGTTGGTTGTTTTCTAGGGGTTTGTTTTCTTATGTAGATGATAACAGTAGAGAGAGTATAAGAGACTTATTTGGTGAAAGCTTAGTGGACACCACTTTGACATGGAAATTTCTTGTGGAAAAACGTTTTAGAAAGTTTCCGTATACCTAGGTTTCGCTATAAATATACAATTCGCTAACATCTAAATTACAAATCTAAAAGTGTGCCCAGTTACTGCAAAGTGGAAACCAGAGAGGAAGCTTCAAGTGGAAAAAAGTGTGGATATGAGATGGAGAAGTACTTCAGGAAATATATGTAATAATTGTCAGTCGGTAAACACTATTGAATCTGGATGAATTTATTCATAGATTCCTAGTATATCATCATAGCAAAATTCTAAAATACTTAAAAACTAGAAAAGCTAATTTTAATTTTGAAAAAGTTATAAATTATGAATGGATAAACCATAACAGGTTTTTCTTTTAATACCAAATAACCATAATTTTTTTTTTTTTTTTTAATACCAGTAACCAGACCAAAAACCTATTGTTCTTAAAAGATTGGTACAAGAAAATTAATGGAGTGAACACACACACACACATGGTAACCAACCCCCAACCAACACTGGACACGTGTATCAGCCGACCGACTAAGACCATCCACCTGCAGTTCTCTAGATAACAGGACAATCGCACCATTTAGTTTTAACACTTATATCTTCAATGAAGAATAATGTTTCCGTTCCACGTGCCAAAATATATGTATACTTTTTTTTTAAAAAAAATAAATAAATAAAAATTCTTCTACAATTTTTGCTATGAAAATTTGATATGAAATTTATTCAATGTTAATCAGTATTACGTAATTTTGTTGAATTTAATTTGTTACTTTCTTTTACTCCTAGTAAGTGGTGTAGCTTACTACAAGTATGTGTGTAAGTAGCAAAATATCTTAAACATGAAAAATTTTAAGAAGCTCAAACTTTCTATTCCGTTTAGATACAACCATCCACCGCATCTGACACGAAAGTTTCGTGCCAAAATCCAACAATCGAATGTGGGACCTTAACTAAATGTTTTTTTTTCTTCAGTATTTTTGCAATTTTCTTGAAAAAAAAAAAAACATGCCTACGATTTCCTGTAAACTTTGTCCACATAAATCATGTCACTTTTATTTGAAACATTTTTTTTTGTAGTCGCGACGAGAAAGTCGCGATTTGCTTTCCTCTAAAGTACCATTTTAGTACAATGTATGGCACTGCCATCTATATATAATGGATGTGTAGGGTGGAGAGAATTTGTGTGGTTGATGAATTAAGAAGAAGACTTGGTTAACACTGGTTGACTAATATATTAATAAGTAAAGACAGACTGCCTGGACTTTACAATAAAGAAATGTTTAAGGTAGAGTGGTCAGAGTAATGACACCTAGCGATTGGATGTATTGAACTGAATTCTCAACTGTGTTTAACTGTTTTAACTGTGTTTTATGGACTGCCCATCGCTATATTTATACAGCTTCTCCCACTCCAGTCCGAGAGAGCGGTTGAGATTCTCTTGCTCTCTTGCTCTGTTTGCTGTTTGCTCTCTACCAGATCATGAAGGAATGGAACTCGCTGCTGTCCACACACCCCGGGTTGAGCAATGGAGCGACAGCGAGGACACCTTCTAAGCCGATCTGACCGAGGATGAGAAGCACCTCGAGTGGGTCAGCATCGCCCAGCAATATTCCTCCAGCCCACAGCCGAGTGCAGGTGAACAGCTCGTACGGAGAGGGTGCTTCTTGTATGGCTTACGAGAAAATAGAACGGGATAAGCTGGACCAGATGGCGCATGAGGTGGCCTACATCAAGTCCATGCTGGTAAAACTGAAGATAGTTCTAGAAGAGACTGAGGACGGACATAAATCTCAGGTCGAAGACTTCGATAAAAAGATCGTATTGCTGAACGCCCAGCTGGAGGAACGAGACTCCCGGATAGAGCGGCTGGAGGAAGCGCTAAGAAGGAGCAATGAGGCACGTCCTCCGCCTGCTACCTCAGGAGTCAGCGTAAGCGTACCTTCACAAACGGACAGATTCCGACCACTTTCATCAGGTCTTACGTTGTTCCAAACATCGCCTGACAATACCTCGACCTCTTTTGTAAGTGGGATTGAAAACAATCTGACCAGATTATCTACTAACCAAGTGTTGCCTATGTACAGCCCGAATAGAAGGAAAACAGTAAAACACAATTGAGAATTCAGTTCAATACATCCAATCGCTAGGTGTCATTACTCTGACCACTCTACCTTAAACATTTCTTTATTGTCCAGGCAGTCTGTCTCTACTTATTAATGTATTAGTTAACCAGTGTTAACCAAGTCTTCTTCTTAATTCATCAACCACACAAATTCTCTCCACCCTACAGATCCATTATATATATAATAATAATATACGTTAGAACCATTGCAGGAATGCATAATTTGAAGAACATCAGTTAACCGGAAATGTGATTTTGCAGCATAGATTTTCGAGTTTTTTTGGCGGGAGGGGGATTTTCTCGAAAAAAGCGGCAATTATTTTTCTTTAAACTTGGGCCTAGGACGAAGCACTGATTATTTTTCATAAATTACAAGAATTGACTCCGAGAAAAATTAAATGTTGATTGCTAGTCAATTGAGTTAGAAACACTCTTTATAGTCTTCGTTATCTTCAGTTACATAAATAAAATCTTTTAAACTCTGCAGAAATGTCTTCGAAAGCTGTCTTCTATTAATGTATATAGTTCAATCAAATATTTTTGCATATTTTTTTTTATTTGTTTTTATTTAGCGTCGCTTCAATTGCAGCGGTTATTAGCGATGACGACATTACATTCATTACATTCTATAAAGTAATATGTTAAATTATATTGCCATTATAAATTACATCGCATTGATTATAATATGAAGTTAAACGTCTGGGTATATGCCGGATTCTTGAAGGAAGTTGATGATTGCGAAGGGTGAGGTGATAAGATCTTCAAGTAACGTTGATGTTGTGCTTTTTCCTGGGTACTGAATAATTTGGGCATTCTACTAAAAGGTGTTTTACTGTCTTTAGGTTGGTCACAGTCTGTACATCATGTAGGTTGGTCCAGTCCTAATAAGAGATAAGTGTGTGTGAGTCGTGTATGTCCTATCCTCAATCTTGTCAGTACTGTCGGAGTCTCGCCTTGAAAGTGTCGCTAATTGGGGTCAACATGGGTTTGTTAGTAGGTTTGATTTGTCTTAGTTTGTTGTCTGTTGCCATGTCCCAGTTATTGTTCCATACAGTCTAAGATTGTGTAGTATGTCAGTATGTAAGTTGCAATCAATGAGAGGAGCTTTGACGTTGTTTGCTTTGGCTAGTTGTTCCACCATTTTGGTTTCTTTTATTCCTATGTGGGATGGTATCCAAAATTAATTTTGTAACTTTTCTGGTTTCTTGAAAATAATGTTGAAGAATTTGTATTTGCCGTATCAGGTTGTTTGTTGAGTATTTGTTTTGTAGTGCTATCAAGGAATTTATGGAGTCAGAGAAAATTAGAAATTTTGATTGCACTTGTGGCACTTGTCAGAGTTAATAGTGATCATTTAATGTTCGTAAATTGTTGCTACAACTCTGTTTAAAAATTTTGGTGATGACTAACTTTATTCCTAGAAGCTCAAAAATTATAAAAATTATTTTTTTTTTTTTTTTTTTAATTTAAGGCGTCTCAACATCTGTGGTCATTTGCGCCCGGAGCCTTCTCAGTGCACTGCCGGCCTCCGGACAGTGTTCTCCGTTACAGACAACCACTGTCCATCACAGGACAGGAGCTGTAGAGGCTCCTAGGAAGAGAAAAAATCTAATCTAAGGGTAGCACGGCTGGATTCGAACCCGTGATCTCCCGCGTTGCTAGTCCAGCGCGACTACCACTGAGCTAATCCCTTCCCTAAAGAAATTATTTAATTAAATTATTGCTTAAATTAAATTAAAACAAAAAATGCTATATGATGCAGTTTAAAAAAAATAAAATTACATTGTGATCGGAAAATAATTTCAAACTATAAATAGATGAATCAAGATGGTAAGTTTGTAGTTTAACAAGTGTTACGGGGCAAGAGTGATG
>JAAEAF010006009.1:0-34038 GCA_011037195.1 Triatoma infestans | reverse complement strand
ACGATATTCCAACCAATCCCCATAATACTTAACCCTAATGGCATACACTTACCTTTCATACTCCAGCACACAAACAGACATAATTTTACTAACCACAATCATATTGTCTAGCCAGTTCTATTAATTCACTCAACGCATAAGCATTATTAGAAAATATAATACCTTCATAACGGAAAGGGGCCTCCAAATATTTGTATAAAGTTCTAAAAATTAAATCTCTTTTATCATTAAACCTAGGGCATTCCATTATTATAGGTCTAAAGTCTTCATGCGTATTGGGGAGGGTCTGATATTAATTTTATGTAAGTATGCACCACAAATAGCATCTCAGTTTATTAAATCGTCATAATTGTATATTTGTTCCGACCCAGCTCTTTGAACCATGGTTGTCTGGGTAATTTCGTGATCTTCATTTGTTTTAAATTTGGAATCCTAACTCAATTTACTTGAATCAATTCCCCCACCCCCACACCAGCAAAATAGGAAGTTTACGGAATCTATGAGTAACTCTCGTGTGCCGACAAATATAACCCCAATAACATATATATATATATATATATCGTTTAACAAAAATTCTGTGTCAATTAAGTAGATTTGTTAATGCCAGTGTATTAAGAGAATTCGTGCGGGTGTTTCCTGCACTAGAGGTTTTTTTTTATTTATTTTAATTTATTCTGAATGTATGTGGGTACCACATAATAAATCAGCAACGAAAAGATGCTTGAGTTTATATTCTGCGTGGGTAGCATAATAGGATCGACCCTTCAAGGCTTGTCCGGTTATTGGCATTCAAAGTGCCTTTGCTTCTCTAATTATTCAGCATTTTGTAATTTTTCTCAACAAACAAATCACCAAAGATTTGATTTAAAGCTGAGAAGGTCAATCATCACTTCAATGAAAAAACATACAAGTTTTGCTTAAAAAAAAAACAAAATAAAATCCAGAACGGTTGATATTTTCAAGAAAAAATCCAAGTATTATTCATTAGCGAACGTGAAAAACGCTAAGAAGAAGGTCTCTGTGTTTCAAAGAGATACATCACGAAAGCAATCATTGGTTTCTGAAAATATGTTTGTCTAGAAAAATTGTGATTTTATTAGTGGCTTCTGGGAATGTTGGGGGGGGGATGTTTGGCATCCCTCTCTATAGTCACTTCAGTAGAATTCAGTTGGTTCCGCTAATTGGTGATAATTAAAGAAACTAAATATTTCGTTAACATATCGACAATTTAAGAAAATTTCTCATTCAGAACTGTGAGAATTGCTGTAAGATGGTGGGGGAGAGTAACACAATAAATTTTGTATGTGTGTGTCTGTGTGTTTTTCATGCATTTTGATTTTTACATTCTCTTACTACAGGTAAAAGGTGTCAAGTTTTATAGAGAGCAAAAATACACGTTCTGAGCCCGAAAAAAAGTGGTTTCTAGAAAACGTTCTGTGTGTGAACAAAATATATCAACAAAAAAAAAATCGCAGAGAGCTCAAATTTGATCTTCTGTTTAGGTTACACTACCATCTGTGACGTCGACAACTTAGAAATAAGTGTTGTGCGCGCATCTGAAACCTTGATCTTTGGTGGTTTACAACTGCGTCTGTTCGAAATATTCTTTTCTAAGTTGTCCAAGATATATATACATCAAAACCTATCACTTTAATTAAATACACTTTACGAGAAAATTGAATTTTTGTTCGATGACCCAGGGGGAACAGCAATGTTAAGGTTCCATCAGTTATATAATATTAAGGTAGTTTTAGCCTGCAAGGTATCTGTTGCATGCAGTTACTAGGGGAAGTAGCGACCCTGCGGGCTACTATAGCTCAGAACTCCATGCACGTCGTCTGAACAGTACACAATACACTTAAACTACATACACTCTACCGTTTACAGACAAGGACAAAAGCAGTACACAGAGAAGGAAGGGATTACCTCCCTGGTAGAGCGCGCGGAGGTCCCGGGTTCGAATCCAGCATTCTGCCCTAAGATTTTCTCTTCCTAGGAACCTCTACAGCTAACTGGCCGGCGATGAGCAGTGTTGTCTGTAGGAAGAGAACACTGCTCGGAGGCTGGTAGTGCACTGAGAAGACTCCGAGGGCACAATAGATGAAAAATTCTATTAACCGGAAGTGCAACTATTACAGAAAACGTTACTGAGTTTGGGTTTTTTTTTTTTTTTTTTTTTTTTCAATTTTCCCCTAAAACTGCTGCAACACGATTTTCTCTAAATTGAGAATGCTAACTGCATACACAAATATCAATGTTGAAAAATTAATTTTAAGTTGTACCGAAGGTATTTATGACATTACATTTTCTATACAGTGAAAAATGTTTATCATGAAAACGCTTAACAAGAAAAATCGGTTAACATGAAATCATACTGCGATCCCAGACAAAATACTATGTAATTTCATACTTTTTTTTTTTTTTCTTTTAACACGAAAAATATCGCTTAATACGAAAAATTTGACTATTCGGACGAAAAAAATGTACCTGTTTTCTGCGGTTACATTGTCAGGCAGATTTTTTGGCTTATTTTTTTTTTTCTTTCTTTAGACGGAACAAAATAAACAATAGCTGCCGCTGTTGCTAGGTTTCCGCTTGTCTTTGAGAAGGTAAAGGCACCGCCATTGGCAAAACATTTCACTTAGCTTTCAAATTCGGTGAATTTTATGTAAGCCGGCTACACACGATCTGATTCAGTCAGGCTGTCAGGGTCAATTTGATAAAATTCTTGTCGGCGTGTCCAGGTGGCCGCGCCATCTGACCAGCTGACCGTCTGACCAAATCAGATCGTGTGTAGCGTTATCAGGTGATTTTGCTTGTCAGTTGTTGTTCAGTTGCACCAGCCAGAGCAGAGATACATGACGGCTGTTACCGAGCGTGAAGTTATTGTAGAGTTTTTAGAGCTGTATAAAGAGTTCACATGTTTATGGGATACATCGAGTAAGCAGTACAGTAACAAGGATGCCAGAAACCAAGCTCTCCAAGTACTGCTAGACAAACTGAAAATTATGGATCCTGATGCAACTAGCTGCTAGCGTAATACCAACCCTTTGACATTTCGATAAAATAGGAGGCATAATGCATATGATCTGTTGTAAATATAAAAACCAACTGACGATGTCTGGCCGTTTGTATGCAACACCTGATTTTGGTCAGACTAACAGTCGGGCCGACGAAATCAGATCGTGTGTAGCCGCCTTTAAAATCAGCGAATTTTGTGTTTTTTGTAATTTTATTAAGTAAACTTTTCTTTTCTTTTTTTTTTTTTTACGTGTAAAATGGCAGAGAAATCGGGATGAAAACAAACCACTATTTTATACGTTTAACACGAAATTCTTTGAACACGACAAAAATATTTCGGTCCCCTCCAGTTTCGTGGTAAACATTTTTCACTGTATGTTATTTGAGTTTGTGTAATTTTTTTTTTTTTTTTTCAGCCTCTGTCTTCATCTGAATTATTTTGGTAGCGTATTCAGTTACTATCTCGCATTTGTTCTAACGACATATAATTTCCCACCATTCTATACTTACGTTAGTTGTAAGTGAGTAAAATGTCCATGTTTAATGAAAATGTTCAATGTTATAATTGTTTTAAAGGATGTTAAGAGAAAGTCATGTGTTTTACAATGCTCTGGGCGCCAATGACCTCAGATTGTTGTAACTCCCGATTTTTCTCTATGTACTGAAAAAAAAAGAAGAAAAAAAAAAAAAAACTTTATTCGAATACATTTTTTGGCCAAGTTTTTTTTCATATATTAAAGTAGATATTTTAAAAGTTTAATTTTGCTTCCCAGGATAATTTTTCTTCTGACTCAATTTTTCATGGACCTCCATTATTAATTCATCTATAGAGACCAAGTGTTGGTTTTGTTGGTTTATTTATTTATATTTTTTAAGTTGAGCCATTAATATTTATTAGTTAGAGACAGATAAATTTTTTTTTTTTTTAAATCCACTTTTGCCTTGTGGAGTACTTGAAAAATAAATAACCTATGGAAAGGTATATTTATTTATTAATTAAACATGAAATTAACTACTTTATGTTCAGAAAAGTATGTCAGTTTTTTTTTTTTTTTTAATTTTCATGGCAAACCAAATAAAGTAAATTGAAGTATCATAATTTTACTCAATTCATTCATTTTTATTTTTCCAACATCTTCCATCGGACTTCATTAATTATTCCTTTAAAACAATGACCAAAAAAAAAATCTTGTATGACATTTTTTATTACATATGATTTCAAAATATAATTTAATACTAATGATGTCATCGTTATATTTGGTCAGAGGCTAAAAAAAAAAAAAAAAAAATAGTTCAAGAAGAAGAAATTGGTTGTAAATTACTAGGTTCTATATTTACGATGTCAAAAACACTAATAATATTATGATTAACAAAATAAAAATTAAAAAAAAAAAAATTTTATTGAGCGTATCTCAAAATGTTTAAAACTGAATATTTAACGGAAAAGTACTTTTTATGAGGAGGTCTGGTGAAAGGCCCGGGTCAAGGTATCATAACACGGGGGATGCACCCGCATAGGAGTCCCCGCGCTCAAGTAGTTCTGTCGTTTAGGAGGTCTAGGAGAACTCCTCTTATAATGTTTTAATTATTATCTTATTCGTACAATATTTTATTTATTAAGAAATATTTTCATTTTGATAAGAATCTAAAAATTCTTTCATGATTTTTACCGAAATATTCTTATGTTCGGCTAAGTTCGCGGAATGAAAATATATTGCAAATTCAAAACGATTATTTTTGGCCGTTTTTTTATATTTTTTTTTTATTCGAACAGAAACAAAAATCCAAATTTTAATTCAGTGGATTATTTTTTTCCTTACTTCCTCTTACTCCAAGTAAAAATAAATAACCTGTGGAAAGATTTATTTTCCTTACTTCCTCTTACTCCAAGTAAAAATAAATAACCTTGAAAAATAAATATCCTGTGGAAAGATTTATTTTCTTTACTTCCTCTTACTCCAAGTAAAAATAAATAACCTTGGGAAAAAAATAACCTGTAGGAACGATTTATTTCTTTACTTCCTCTTACTCCAAGTAAAAATAAATAACCTTGAAAAATAAATAACCTGTGGAAAGATTTATTTTCTTTACTTCCTCTTACTCCAAGTAAAAATAAATAACCTTGAAAAATAAATAACCTGTGGAAAGATTTATTTTCTTTACTTCCTCTTACTCCAAGTAAAAATAAATAACCTTGAAAAATAAATAACCTGTGGAAAGATTTATTTTCCTTACTTCCTCTTACTCCAAGTAAAAATAAATAATCTTGAAAAATAAATATCCTGTGGAAAGATTCATTTTCCTTACTTCCTCTTACTCAAAGTAAAAATAAATAACCTTGAAAAATAAATAACCTATGGAAAGATTTATTTTCCTTACTTCCTCTTACTCCAAGTAAAAATAAATAACCTTGAAAAATAAATAACTGCGGAAAGAGATATATATACATACAGATAAATAAACTTTTTATTTATTTATTAATTAAACAAGAAATTGACTAGATTATGTTCAGAAAAGTATGTCAGTTTTTTTTTTTAATTTTCATTGCAAACCAAATAAAGTAAATTAAAGCATCATAATTTTCAAAAGGAATGAATTATTATATAATTAATTGAATGAAAACTTTATTTGTTTGGAATGAAAATTAAAGAAAAAAAAACTGAGATTCTCTTCTGAACATAATCTAGTTAATTTCTTGTTTAATTAATTAATTAATTTCCAAAAATGAAAATATTTCCTTAATAAATAATACTTAAACGAATAAGTTAATAATTAATGTAGTTGTTTTGGTGGTTGGTTCCGCAGAGCTGGAAAGCATCAGAGACATTTTCCGTGGTAGCCTGCCTTCATTGTGTGGTATCCTGAAGATGGGCGAACGCCCGAACGGTCGATCCACCAAAATGAAGCAGGCTACCACGGAAAATGTCTCTAATAATTAATGTATTATAAGAGGAGTCTTCCTAGTCCTCCTAAGCGACAGAACTCCTTAAGCGCGGGGCCCTATGGGGGTGCATCCCCCGTATTATGATTCCTTGATCCGATCTTTAACAGAACTTCTCAAAGTTAGAAACATTGATTTTTTTTTTTTTTTAGAAATGAAATCATAAGTGCAGCAGGTCCGTGAACCCTGTCTAGAGGGAACATTAACAATGTTTACAGCCGTGTAAATGATATCGGTATTGTCGTTGTTTTATGTGAATTTTTTATAAATTTGGTGGAAAATTTAAGTCAATTTTTAGTGTTTTATTTCAACAAAGCATTTCATAATGGTTGCTTCACAATTGCTCTAACATTATGTTATTGACTTTTTACTTGCTTAAAAGAAATATCACATGAGAAAAAAAAGAGCAACACATACAAAAATATTTACAATCTGGAGCAAATATAGGGCAACACGGACATAGCTTTAAATAGTGAAAGGCAGAGAAAGAGTGATGAAGAAGGGAAAAAAATTTGGAATGTCGTCCTAAATAGGTGTTTAACAAAGAAGCTTAGTAAAAGGAACGTGTTCCTTAAGAGCATACAATAGAATGTAAGAGGGTGAGCATAAAGAAGAATGGAAGGGGAAGGTTGTGTTAGTAGCAGCCTTGGGGGGACAGGAAGTGGTGATTCAATTTACTCGGCCATAGGTCCCGTTCCCCTGGACCTACCGACTAGCACACCACTATCGTTCGTAGTAATGTCCAACTATGTGTCAGTTTGGCAACACCATACGAAAGGGACTTGCAGTAACGCGATCAGCTCGTTTGTACACTCACCTGGGTGTGTATGGGAGCAGGGCAAATGGGTGAATGCATAAAGAACATTTCTATCTCTCTCTCACGTCTCCTCTAAATATATATATATATAATAGGTGAGGCGATTATAGGTGAGGGCACCATGTTATTGTAATCTCCAGTCATCTATTTCTCCAGATGACCTCTTATTTGTATGAAAACCTAAGTCTCTGCAATGCTTGTATGGGAAAAATAAATTACCTTTATGAATAGAAGAAAAAATCAATGAAAACTTTTGAATAAAAAAGAAAAAGAAATATGATACTGAGATGATGAAAAAGAATTACAATAATTCACATGAAAAGCTGGTCGATTGTTGGGACTAAAAACTGCCTAAAACTTATCACCATGATGATGGCTCAGGAATTACAAATATATAACAATAATTGGATATTTGGCAAAAGCTATGTCTACATCATAAATATTGGGAGAAATTTCTATGGTTATATTAAAAAGTAAAGTAAAAAGTATCTGATGTAAAACATAATGACAACTTAGATGGTGCGGGTGTTGGTGTAGTGGTTATGAGCATGGACTTGTAAGTAGGAGGAGCCCAGTTCGAGTCCCGCGAATAACTGCTAAATTTTATATTTATTTAAAAAATATAAATAATAAAGTAGGTGCTTCTACCTCAGTCCAGGACACCTAATTTGGTAGTTGGACGTTAAGTCCGCCTGAAAGAATAGGCATTACTTTATATCAAAAACGTATTCTATATATAATCATATTTGACCAACTTTTAGGTGGCAGAAACGATACACTGTACTGAAATAGTACTTTAGAGGAAACCTTAACGCTAATATCCCCCTCTCCCACCCCAGAACCACTAAAAATAAATTTTCCCGAGTTCTTAAGAAAATCGCGAATAACTAGAAAACAAAAAAAAAAATACTTTTCGATAAAAATAAAACTCACGGTCATCCAATGACATTTCTAATCGGTTCCCTAGAAAGTTACAAAATCGTTTCTACTTTCTTATAAGACAAAAAGAAAGTTAAGATCTGTAATAGGATCCGAAGAGAGGGATCTAAAGCAGAGAGAGACACACACACAAAATTGAGAATCTCACTCGCTACTTACGCCAGACTAGAGTAGGAGACTAATATATAGCTGAGCTAGCCCTACAAGGGACAGGTCTCTATAACAGTTTATACTGCAGTTTTAACGTGTCAGCAACCACCAACTATTTACCTTTCTCTTTACTCAGTCTAAATCTCTCGCTATCTAATTTCTATTTACCGTGTAAAGTCCTGGGCAGTTTTGTGTCTCTAATTTTATTATACAATGTTCAGCATTCATTTCTCAAAAATCCTTTTTCAGTAATTTCTCTCCTTCTAACCTCCTTCTAACTTTGCGGGAAAACTTATGATTCGGTTATTTTTCAGCAACATCGTAGTTAGTAAGTGATTTCTATTAGAAGGAAGAGATACACGAATGATCCAGTATGTGATGGGTTTAGTCTTTGTAGACGAGTATGTTGAAATATCTATAAAGTTATATAAATAAAATAACTGAAAAAAAAAAATCACGAAAAAGTCAAATATTGAAAATGTTTTATGGGATTTTCCTTTTCTACTTTCTCTTACTCCTAGTAAGAGGAAGTATTGTAATCGTGCCAAATTTTCGATATCGAGTTTTCACCGGAAATATCCGTTTTGAGGTTCCCTGAGTCGAAAAAAGTGGTTTTTAGCAAATGGTCTGTGCATGTCTCTCTCTCTCTCTCTCGCACTCTCTGTGTGAGTGTGTGTATTTTTTTACGTTCTCTATAAGCTTTACATATCTCTGCATTTGTTCACCCCCTTAACTTGAAGTCGATAGCTGGTTACACAATTCCTTATCTTCATCATTATTTATTATTAATTATTAAACATAATCATTGAAATGTGTCAGTGCTTGTAATGACATGGCAAGGTCATAGCAATGTCAAATCTTCACAACACATAACAAAGAAAGAATAATTCATAACTCGTGGCCTAGCCGGCTGCTGAATTCAAGACAAGGCCGCGGCCAAACAAACAAAACCAAGGGTCAACACTTTATATCAAAGGAAGCACCGATAAGCTGGCCATTGACCTAAATCACTGGTCACCGAACTAACCAAGGTCGCTCAAGGTCGCACACTAGGACAGATGTCTTGGTGTGAGTGTTGCTAACACTAATATATAAACTTCGTCCCATTGGAAGAGGGCATGATTATACTTCAGTACGTCTTCAAGATTATTATACGAGCAGCAGTTTCCGCGTCCCTATACAGTTTTTATTTATACTTATTTCCTTAGTTGTGCATCTTAGTTCATTTATTTTAATCATTCTAAATTATTAGTTATTTATCTCCTATTTATTTCTAAGTATTTCTTGTTAATAGTTACCATTACTCACGTTTAAATTATTGTACAAATTTAGTCTATTTTTATAAATTCCGTGTTAATAATTCGAGCACTAACTTCCAAAAAGCTCTAAACTAACTTCCGCCCTCTTCAAGACATCTACTACATACCTCAGGAATCACAATAAACGATTCCATTACATCTTTTCTTTGTTATGTGTTGTGAAGGTTTGACACTGCTATGACCTTGCCATGTCATTACAGTGTTGTTACATTACATTACACTTTTCACCAAATCATCCTCATAAAACATTTTCAATGTTAAAATAACAAAACGAAAAAAATCTAGGGATAAACAACATCAGATTATTGACACCTGCACATACCAGACTGACAAACAAATCAGTACAATCCAAAAATAAATGATAAATATATTATATCCATATATACTACTTTTATATTTTATTTATTATATATTCAAGGTGAAACTAAACGATCATCATTCTTCCATCATCTTCACTTGATCTTCACTGATCTTATAATTCTATCAACTTGATTATTGTAATATATTCCCCATTAATATCTCTTGTCTTTATTATTTATAGACACACATACAAACACACAATCACACAGATCAGATGATAATAATAAAAAAAAAATA
Source organism: Triatoma infestans (assembly GCA_011037195.1). Lineage (NCBI taxonomy): Eukaryota > Metazoa > Arthropoda > Insecta > Hemiptera > Reduviidae > Triatoma > Triatoma infestans. The sequence goes on along the minus strand of JAAEAF010006009.1, from coordinate 24,254 downwards.
TAATCAAAAATCCACCTATAATGATGATGACACATAACTTGCTAACCACAAAAGATGAGATCATAAGATTTACATGTAGACATCTTACAGACGTATAAGTGACTTAAAATTACGTCATCAACAAAAACCTACCATCACTGCAATATATATATATATATATATATATGTGTGTGTCGGACAGCTGTATATATACGTATTTTAAAAAGCACCAGAAGCTCCACAGGTGTGGGAGGAACAAAAAAAATAACTAGCAGAAATCTAAAGAAGATGAAGAAGTAAGTAGAAGAAGGGGGACAAGCAGCCAACCATCTTTTTTATTTATTTTTTTTTATCTACTATAAAGAATAATAGTATTTTTTTTTTTTAACTAAATTATTTTCTATATAACAATAATTTATTTTCACGCAGGCCACAAATAGTCGTTTTTATAAGGCATTGGCCAAAGTAATAAACAATTAATTACTCAATCTCTTTCAGGGTTCTTTTATTCGTATTTTATTTTTTTAAACATCCAACAAAGCAATTTTATAATAACCTAGGGTCAGTAATTTTTTTTTTGTTTAAGTTTTTTTTATTAATTACACATACCTGCATAGTTTGTTTTTGTTTTGTTTTTTTATTAACTTACTAGGGAATTTATTGCATAAAAAAAAAATATTAACTAAACGATTGTTAATTAGTTATTTAAAAAAAATAAATATCTACATTATTTATCTAACAATAAATATATAATATAGAAATGATAGTTATTTAATATTAACATTTTTTTTTCTTTTATAATATTTGTATATAATCTTTTAGCAAAGGTAACGTTTAACAAATGCCACCACATCTCTCTCAACATATTCTTAATGTAATTTAAACATAAATTAATATCAGGGAATCGGGAATAGCTAAGTGGATAGCGTACTGGACTCCCACGCCGGAGGACCCGGGATCGAGTCCAGCTGTCCTACCCTTAGATTTTTTTTATTCCTAGGAGCCACTACAGCTCACTGTCCGGTAATGGAAGTGTTGCCTGTTAACGAGAGAACACTGTCCGGAGGCCGGCATTGCGCACTGAGAAGGCTCCGGGCGCCAATGACCATAGGTTTGTGCAGCGAGTTTGTGATAGTTGCTGACAGTTTGTAAACTGGTTTCACTGCGCATGCTCCACCATGCCCAGTTTGAAACTGTTGGAAACTTAACCTTCAAGAACGCTTTGTGATCATATTGTACCGTGACAATTATAAAGCATTCGGGAAGAAATCATAGAAGGCTAATTTTACGGTTATTAATTCTAAATCTGTAATAAATTAGCTCATATATCTGACAGAAATCACTTTCATTAAAAATGTTAAGGATATAGCAAATAAATAACTAGACATTGAGTACGGCATAAATGTTACGAGATATCTATTCAAATACTTTTAAAGGACTGTCTGAGATAGCACAGAACCGCAAATTATTCTAAGTGGTTAAATCCACAAACACAGGTTAAGCAAAAAAAAAAAAAAAAAAATGGGAAGGAATATTGACCAAGACAGTCGGAGAGCAGACTAAGAAATAATTTAATGCGTTAAAAATGCTCTGCGCATGCGTCGGACTGACAGTTTTAAATCGGTTGGCGCTTTGAGCTCGGACTGCTATGATATTTCCAAAAGGGTTTGCTGACAGTTTAATAAACACCACGAACACATTACTCTGAGTTGGAAACCGTTTGAGTTTGGGAAATCGCTGCGCGAACAGCATACCTGCGCATGCTCCTGACGGTTTGGGACTGCTGCACGAACAAACCTAATGATTTTGGCGCGTCTTAAATTAAAAAAAAAAAAAAAATATATCATTTAAAAATAAGCATGATAAATAAAAACGAATACATTTGATTTTTTCTCTATTATTTATTTTAATATCATCTCCAATTTGCCATTTGCTGCCAACCCTCTTATACATATCAATTTACCTACACATTTTCTTGTATTAAACCCTGCTTGTATTCCATATTTATTTTATTACTTGTACAAGCTTTTGACTGTCCTTAAACTTTGCATTGCCTTTCTTCAAACTTTATCTATTCTTATTAGTACAGTATATTCCTGAAATAACTTATCGCCCCTCCCGTAATAAAAATAACTTGATAAATGTAATAGTATCCAAACAGAGTATTCGTAGCAGAAAGACAAAATGACAGGACTACTCTCTCGGACTGGAGTGGGAGAAACCACATAAATACAGCACGGGAGGCAGATAGGAGAACAGTTCATACCACTGAGGTCACTCGCCAGTCACACTACGTGTCATTACTCCTTTTCCACTCTACCATACTCTATGATTTCAAATGTAAAGTCCAGGCAGTCAGTGTCACTTATTATATTATAGAGTGTTAACCATATTTAGTTAATTCATTTAAACCAGACCATTTCTTTCCTTCACCAACCCCATTATAATAAAACACTGAGCAAACTTAACAACATTATTAAAACTTAGTTATAAAGTATTCTTCAAAACATGCTATTTATTATGCACTACTTTTTAATGTCTAATTATAATTTATATAATTCCATTTTGTCATTAAACACACACATACCATGGTAACATAACCTTATAACCTCCCGCACATATATACAACCAACAAACGTGAGTGTATAACAGAAACATTACGCTGAAATAATCTTTCTACACGAACTTGGTTGAATTTGCTCTGATGATGGATGAAAATCCGAAAACCGGTCAGGAATAAAATGAATTATGCATGCTACGACGGATAAAATATCAGATTTTGAATAGGTGAATTTAATTAGTCCTGCAATGCTACGATTATATCTGTGATTGTGGCAGCCATAGTCAGCTTTTTTTTTTACGTGACTCTGATCAGTTTCCAAATTTGTTTTCATCATCATTAGAATCTGCTTTATCAAGTCTTTTGTCTAAAAATGAGGCTACATTATGATTAAAACTGAAATATTTCCGTACATTCTCTCTGGCTCTAGCTGTGAAGGTATATAACGATTAGGGGGGTTATCTGACTTGAAATAATTAACGTCAACATATTGAATATTGTTAGATTCCTTAGATATGGTGAAATAAATGCATCTGTCAGTGAATATAAAATATGGAACTTAATAAGACACTATGTATTATAAATACTACAGCTGACCTGAATTATTTATTCAGGCAGTCTCAGCTGAACTAATTTTCATCTTATATCTCTCTCTTATTTTATGACAGGTATGATTCATATTGTAAAATATTTTAAATCTTATTTAATATTTATTATAATTATAATTATTATTATAAGAATTTTGAATATTTAATTGGTGATGTAATAATGAACCTGTCCAAGTTGAGCTTTACGATAAATACTCATAATAATAATGTAAATAATTTTCAAAATTATGTGTGATAATTTAGTAACTTCGCGAACATCTCATAAACGTTGTTTAACTTCATAATGAAGGAAAGACCTTCCCACAGTTGCTGACGGAATTATAAATCTAAACTAGTATAACTTACGATCTTGTTTGTTTGTTCCCCCCCCCCCGAGGGTTCTGTACCGCGACCGTTATGTTTGACCTATTGTACCCCCTCTGGTGCCCAGGATAAACTGGCTCATCTATAGCACCCTCTCCAAGTTGAGCTCCCTAAGGAATCCCAAAATCCTGGAAGGTTCTAGGGTGGATATTTCCTCCTCCCCTATCTGGTAACGGCCCGGACTACTAAATCTTCTTTGAATGACGGCACCACAGTCCGTATCGGAGTTTCCTCCATGTCTCCACAGAATCTGCATGTGCCATCATCTTCTAGGTCAAGCTTCCTCAGGTACCTCCTGAATCTGCAATGCCCCGTAAGGAATCCCGTAAGAATACGGATCCTATTCTTACTCAGACTGATGCAGGCTATCGACCTTTCCTGGTTATAACTATCCAAACAGACCTTGGCCTGCCTCAGTCCCGGGCTGGTGTTCCAGAGACGAGCTCTTAACGCCACCTCCTTCCTTCTTGGTTTCTTCTAAGAATACTTGGTCACTGACTCCACAAAAGGGCTCTGGCCCAATGAGAGGAGATACAGCGCCTTCTTTTGCCAGGGTGTCGGCTACCTCATTACCCTTCACGCCGACATGTCCCGGCACCCAATGTAGGGTAGCTTTATTTCTTCTGCCTAGGTCATTAAGCTTACCTAGGCATTCCCATACCATTTTAGAACTGATTACATAAGAGCTCAGTGCTTTAATGGCCACCTGACTATCGGATAGGATAACTATCTCCTGATTCCGATATCCTCGATCAAGGTTCAGCTGAACGCACCTTCCAATAGCGTGAATTTCCGCCTGGAAGATGCTGGGAAACCTACCCATGGGTTCCGAGTGTTTGGTTCTAGGGCCAAACACTCCTGCCCCGGTTCCTTCGTGGGAATAAGTTACGACAGAACTCCTCATACTGATGTTTCAAAAACGATATTGGGAAAAACCAAATGTTTAGAACAAAAATGCTAAAAATATATATTTACAAAGAATCATTGTGCTTTACAATTTTTGCTAAACAACAAACTTATAAACAAGGATTGAATTAAATAATTATTTATATTTTGTAAAAAGAAAATCATATCATGACTTAGATTTTTGTTTTTCATGTTTTTAGAAATCACTTTTCTTTTTATTTATTTATTTATTTATATTAAGATAGGACTTTTATTTTCTAGTCAAACTATCAAACATCACACCATGAGGGTATTTTTGGGACAAAATCAATCTATTATTCAATGAGGGGCAAATTTTTCTCTCAAAAATAAAAACTCAATTTCCTTTAATGATAAAAAAAAACGAAATTATTGACTGTCGAAGTGACATATCTTGCAGCAATTTTGCACGCTGAGTCAAATGAGATAAACATGCTGAGATTGATACCAGTTGATATGTTTTTGCCTAATTTTTCTTTGAAAACTCCAAAACAATCAAAAAGAGTTGGAAAGCTGGAAAATTTAAATGAACAAATACTTATATTTTCACCAAATCTTTATATTTTTTGCATGAATAAATTCAAATTAAAAGTTTTTTTTCTGATGTATTTACAAAATACAATTTCCATGTTTTTTTTCTCTTTTATGGAGAGAAAAAAATGATCCCATGAGTATGACAAATTATACGTGTCATACTCATGGGGCCACAAAACATGTTTCCGGTGAAAAATCAGTTTCAAAAATTTGACGATCACAATACTTCCTCTTACTTATGGGAGTAAGAGAAATTCAAAATCTGGGTTGAAACACTCACACGACTTTCTCCTAATAATAAAGGGGACGAAACTTTTTTTAAGGGAAGGAATTAGCTTAGAGTGGTTAGCGCACTGGCCACTGCCCAGCTCCGCTCCCTTTACAATTTTTCTTCCTTAGAGCCCCTACAGCTCACTGTCCGGTGATGGACATTGTTGCCTCTAACGAGAGAACACCTGTCCGGAGGCTGACAGTGCACTAAGAAAGAAGGCTCCAGGCGCCAATAACCATAGATGTTGACGCGCCTTAAATTAAATAAAAAAAAAAAATCTTGTTTCAATATTTAGTAGATATGCCAGACTATTGATTTTATCAATACTCACACAACATTCTCTTACTCCAGTTCTCAAAAATTGTAGTTGACAAATTTTATAGTTTGTGTACCAAATTTAATGAAATTCATCTAAAACTGAAAAAAAAAAACTGTTCAGTAAAAACGCACTTTCGGTTTACTAATTTTCTTGAAACTCGGAATTTTGGCAGTCTATTTATTTCTAATTATTTTTGTTTGGATGATAGAATTATATAATCAACTATGATAGCACTTTAGAGAAAAACATAACCCGACCGTTCCCCTAAAAGTGTCCTTAAATGAATTTACTAACCATGAATTCACAATCTGGGTTTAGTATACAAACAAATCTGGGGATGTTATGGATGTCTTTCCTGACCTTTGATTTCAGCTATTGCTTGTATTGACATTCATTAAAATGTATCTGAATAGAACAATAAACTATGATAAATATGCGGATATATCGCATCCCGTACTTAAACCGCTGGAAGAGATGTCTATTCAACAATTATATAAATTGTTATCATTAAATATAAGAACAATGAAGGATGAAATGCTCTTTGAAATCAATTTACAAATTCAAAAAATGGACATGGAATTTAAATAGGTAATAGAAAGTCTAAATAATAAAATTTTGTTCTCTGGAATGGGATTTAAATTGAATGTAAGAATAGTTATGAAAGTAAACTAGATCTATTATATTTTAACTCATTGGCAGAATTCAAAATACTAATCAAAAATAACATATTATGTAGAGATCAGCAACAAACAGTATATTAAAGAATCCAAACAGTAAATTAATGAATTGACACTTGCATATAAACAAATGGGGCATAGAGTCACGTTACATTCATTTTTGGCAGCACATTTAGAAGGTAATAGCCAAAGACTGGTACATGTGCAATATTACCAAGTTTTTGACGATTTTGAATCATTTATAGAAGAGTTTAAAAAAAGAATAATGTATTGGCTTTTTGTTTTTTTTATTGTCTGTGGGGAGGGACAAGCCCCTGTGCTATCCAAAGCCCTTCAGAGCCCATATAGCTACCCCAAAGTTCGGAGCCTTTTCAGTGCACTGCCGACCTCCGGACAGTGTTCTCTCGTTACAGACTACACTGTCTATCACCGGACAGTGAGCTGTAAGAGGCTCCTAGGAAGAAAAAAATCTAAGGGCAGCAGCTGGACTCGAACCCGGGACCACCGCATTGCTAGTCCAGCGCGCTACCACTGAGCTAATCCGTTCCCTTAATGTATTGGCTTACATATTAATATAATGATAATGAACAAATACTTATATTTGCACCAAATCTTTATATTTTTTTGCATGGATAAATTCAAATTAAAAGTTTTTTTTTTTTGATGAATTTACAAAATCCAATTTCCATGATTTTTTTTTCCTCCATGGAGGGGCAAAAAAAAATTAAATAAAGTTTCTCTAAAAATTAAATACCTATTATTGGAAAAATACATAATTAATTAATAATTAAAATAAACTAAAGAAGAATTTAATTTCCAAACAGAAACCTGCTCTAAATGTGTAGACAACAATACACGCAGTAGACACAATACTTGGAGGTCATTCAATCTGAATTTTATTGAATATGAATTTAGAACTCATAAATTAAAAAAAAAATTTCTCGAAATTTAACTTAAAATTAGTGAGCAATTAATATGGGGGGCTTACTAATGCGAATTAGTTTTTAGTTTTAAAAATAATTCTTATATTCAATCTCTGCTTATATTTGGAAAAAAAAATAAAAGAATTGTAAAGAGAAATTGAGATATTATGAAAGGAACGTTGTATAGATTTCTCTGTCAATTTAAACTCTGTGTGTGTGTGTGTGAACGAAATCCCTCAAAAACAAGAATTCGGGCTTCTCTTCATTATTAATTTTTTTACTTTTTTATACTTATTTTACTAATTAAATGTGGTCAAAATATAATAATCTAAAGTAGAGATTTACTTTGTACCACATTTATAAAATATAAATAATATTTCCCTCTTTAATAAGCTCTAAGCTCTTAAAAAAAAAAACAAAAATACTTCAACTTAGTTTTGACAGAAACTTGTCTTGACAAACTGGGGAAAAAATGTAAGTTCCCAATTTTTAATCATAAATTAATCTTAATCTAATGAATATAAAAGTGGGAAAAGTCAAACTTCTCAATAAATTAAATATATTTTTCTTACACTCTGTTGAATCTGTATCATTCGATTTATTTATTTATTTTTAATTCTCTTAATTAATCAATTTAATAATTTTTTTTTTTTTTTTTTTATAAGATTTCAAATCATTTTAATCACTTGCTGACACAGTTCATGCAAACAAATGTAAATTATTTTTTTTTCTCCTTGAACTATTTTCTTTAATAACTCTTGTGTATGGGAATTGATTAATGCGTAGAGAGATAACTGAAACATTCCAAAGGTTCGATCAAGCAAACAAAAAAAAATAAATAACTGAACTAATTATCTTTGAATATTTGTTGTTTTCTATTTAATATTTTTGGTTGATTTATTTAGAATGTTAATCTTCTAGGAAAGAAAGTTTTAAACACTTCACACTTTTTTTCTTTGTTTTTTTTTATTTCAAACTATAGTGGAGCCGGTAAAAGAGGATTAAACTATGTAGTATAGTATATAGTAATATATTTATTTATTGCTTTTTAAGTGTACACTTTATAAGCAAGGAGTTGTATGTTTTTATAATACGAAAATACAAAATAAAACAAAATAAAAATTACACATTAAAAAAAAATAAAGATAACTTTTGAAAGAATATTTCAATTAAAAGAAAAAAAGTAACACACAAACACAAAAAGTAACACATCTAGAAAATTAATTAAGGAAAAGGAATAAATAACAATAACATATTCAAGATCTATAGTATGAAAAATAAAAAGGGTGAAAATGTAAACCTCACTTATGGCGACAGAGAGAAAAAAACAAAGAAACTATTTTGTAAATAATGTAAATAATCAATAATAACTATATATATATATATTAACACTTAAATCTGAGACCATTCACTACAAACAAAAAGAGGTTGTTCATTTTTCTTAAATTTAAAGTGCTCAATAAATTTTCCATTTTTTCGGATTCAGACATAGATTCATTTATGAAACAGGAAATATATTTAACTCTAAATTGATTAAGTTCCGAGCAATAAAAAAAAAATGAGACAGTGTATCAAAATGTTGTGAATCACAGAGTAGGCAGTAACTCTCGAGAGAAAATTTATAACGCATATCACCAAATGTTATTCTAGAACACTTTTTACAAGCCAGTCTTATTTGTGACATCAATCTTAATTTTGTTGATATGGCACGTCAAATTGAGATAGCTTTCTCCAGGTCCAAAAGAGCTAATATTTCTATAATACAAATTATAGCGACTATTTATAGCAAGGTCAACATCAACGGAAAATAAGTGATTTTTCAATTTGGCAAGTACATCACTTCTGCTTTTTCGTAGAAAAAAGGCATCCTGTTTAAGCCATACATTCTCCGCTCCAATGGAATAAAGAAACGATTTAAATTCAGAGACCCAATTGAAAGGTATTGAAGAAAAATCAGTTAGTTTATGCAATCTCAGATAACAAATTCTAGGAATGCGGCTGTCTGGCATTAACAGCAACTTTTCCCACCAATTAAACATTCTTTTAAAAACATTGTATTTTAGGTGTACTCTGCCTGTTTCAAGTCTAATGTATGAGTTTGGAGTACCAGAAGGAAGTTGTAGAAGGGACTTAAAAAACAAAATTTGGCTCCTCTCGAGGATATCCAAACACTGGGAGCCCCAAATTTCAGCCATATACAGCAAAACACTTTCTGAAAGAGATTTATAAAGATAGCATTTGGTGCTCCAAACATGTGATTTACTGGTACTTAATAATCTATATACCACAGAGTTGGCTGCAATACTCTTTTGCAAAAACCACTTACCAGTCAGTCTGTGTAAATTTGCCTGATGCATAGAGTGGGACACCCAAATACACAAAGAGCTCTCTACAGATATATTGTGGATTAAACTATGTTATAACCAAATGAATAGAGAATTTAAAACAAACAAAAAAAAAAACAAAAAGCCCCTTGATGGCCAGAACAGTTAGAAAATTCTGATCGAACCCAAGATATAGTGTTCACCATAATACAAAACATGAAAGTTCAAGAAAGGAAAGAAGATGAACAAGACATGATTTCTGTTATCATGACTTGCCCGGATAGTTTCATTCAGTTTGGATGGTCACCAAATTTTTGTGTGTTTCTTTTGAAGAAAAAAGTACCACATTGGTAATTCTTGCAATTTTTCCCCGAATGCTGGTAAATTCTAAGATTCTTGTTCATTCTCGACAAATAACAATAGGATCGTTTCAGATTTTCGACAAAAAAAAATTCAGGTTTGGGTATGTGAAAAGCAAGATCGGAGGACTAAGAGCATCAAGTTTTTGAATGTTTATTCTCTCTCTCAGTGAGTCACGATCTTGTCAGATTTTCGTAATTGTCAAGTTTTCATCAGAAATATAATTTTAAGGTCTTCTAATGTAATGTAATGTAACGCCTATTTTTTCAGGCGGGCTTAACGTCCAACTACCAAATTAGGTGTCGTGGACGGGGGCGGAAGCACCAACTTTACTATTAACATTTTTTAAACAAATATAAAATTTAGCAGTTATATGCTGGACTCGAACTGGGGTCCTCCCACTTACAAGTCCACGCTCATAACCACTACACCAACACCCACCCGCCCCAATTTTAAGGTCTTCTAAATATGTAATAAAAAAAATATTTTCTAAGTAGGTTTTGCTTTAATAAAATGTGTTAATGAATTATATAATTAAAAATAATCCAGTGTGAAACACTCACACAACTTTCTCTTGCTCTATGTTATGCTATTCTTTGTTTTATCATGGATGAGAGGGTAACTTAAAAGGTGTTTGCATCTGCTCCGGATAGCCAAGCTGCGCTGAAGGCGCTGAGTTCATGTGTCTTCATTACCCAGGTTGGTGCTAGAATGTTCTAAAAGGCTGGAAGAGTTTTCTTCTCTGAAGGATGTGCTTCTAGTCTGGATACGTTATATGGGAAATTTTGGGAATATGGAGGTATACCAAATTAGGCGACTGTCTCTCCCTTTCATTGGTCCCACGAGCCTGCTGTTGGATATCTTTTGCCACATATCTGACAGCTGACAGCTTCTCAGTCAAGGGCAGCTTCACACACCATTTATCCTTATGGATGAGCCCAGTTGGATGTCAGCAGTTCAAGATGCTCATCGGCGGTGTCCAGACAGGGCTATTAGTGAGACGTTGCTGTGTCTTTCACTGGCAACGCTCTCAGGAATCTGGTTGGATCCCTTACTGGAAATTGTGGTTTAAGGAGACATCTCTACATAATGGCGCTCGTGCTGGATCCATTTGGCAGAGTCTGTTAAACATAGGAAGAAACGCACCCATCCATCCTATGACAGATTCATCAGAGTGTGCGACAGAATCGAGAGTGTAGTCTTTTGAGATGTGACAGAATGCATGAGTGTATGACAGAATCATCAGATTCAGAAGTGTGTGAAACTGAATTTGCTCTGTGCAAGTCTATGTTGTCACACTGACTGAAAAACGCATCCTGAAGATGAGCGAACGCCTGAAACTCGTCGATGACCACAAAATGAAGCAGGCTCTGACCACGGAAAATGTCTCTGATGCTTTCCAGCTCTGCGGAACCAACCACCACAACAATTATGACAGAGTGCTGGGGTTTTGAAGAAATTATAGTAGTATTATAGTACAGGCTGTCTGCGCAAGAGCTTAGGCTATTTCCCTTTAAGGTTGTTGTCCGATAAGTTCGGACTGCGGTGAATCCTAGATGGATTAAAGCCGGGTCTGGATATTTGTTCTAGACCCAGTTAATTGTTGTTTTTCTTGGGATAGCTAAATGGGCCCAGTGGGGCTTTGGATAGCGTAGGTGTTTGGTCCCTCTCCACAGACAAATAATCATAATAATTCTCTTACTCTAATACATTATAATCTAATCAAGAAATTTCCATTAAAATTGCAACATTACAATGTTTAGTTTGGCTGGCTGTAAAAATGGTGGGGAGGGAGATTTTACTTATATACCTGAGCAGCATTATGTGGTGCGCTCTATATCAAAACTAACAAAGCTTGTGGCAATTTTAATTTAAACTAAACAGGCAGACCAACCCCTCCAACAACACTCTTAAAATCAATTTTCTCAGTAAAAAGTGCTACGTTTCTATCTGTGCAGCAAGCATTCCAAATTTAAAGAAAATTCGTTGAACAATATTCTAATGACTCAATAGGTTGTAGACTAAACAGGAAGCAAGATATTAAGATGTAGAACTGGAAAGCATTATAATGGACAAATTGCTGTGTATGTAAATGGTAACTGTGAATGAAGTTGCTGTGAATAGTACTGTAAATGGTAACTGTGATGACACACCATCACAGCTGAATAATATATCTAAAACATGGTATAATTAAGAGGCTATGTAAACTGTAAATATATGTACATAATATATTTATATATATATCTAGTGGTAGTTTGTCATTAAACTATAATGTAAACCACTCAATGTTACATTAGTTAGCTAGTTCTCAACTTTATAGTACAAATAGCAATTATTGTAATAATATATATACTTGTTTTATTATAATATTAATGTTTCACTAGAAAACATTAAACAGTTTCCATTTGTCTTATTATTAAGATTGTATAGCTAAGAATGTAAAGGAATAACTATGAAATATGTAATACTTATAATTAAAGATAACTTTGTTCTGTAATATTTTGAATGTAAAGTTACTATAATTTTAGACACGAAATAACAAGTGTATAATATAAGTGAAGATTTATAGAAGATTAAAAAAAATAGCAAGACACTGAGATATATTATCTGCACTGGGAAACATTCACATGATAAAACTTAAAAAAAAAAAAAAAAAAAAATCTGGTGTAAAACACTCACACAACTTTCTCTTACTCCAGTACTCAAAATTATAATTGACAAATTTTATAGTTAGTGTACCAAATTTAATGAAATTCGTCGAAAAGTGAAAACACTGTCCAGTAAAACTGTCCGGTTTACTAATTTCCTTGAAACTCGGAATTTGGGTCATATATTAATTTCTAGTTATTTCAATTTGGATGACAGAATTGTATAATCAACTGTGATAGCATTTTAAAGAAAAACATAACCCCCCTCCCCCAAAAGTCCCCTTAAATGAATTTATCAGGGGAAAAGTTTCAAATAAAAGTTGTAGCTCTTTATATGTATAGTTAACAACGCTGGTTTAAAGAAAATCGTTGGAGCCATTTTCGAGAAAATACCAGAAAACTGAAAATTATATTTCAGTAAAAACGCACTTCCGGTTATCTATTTTTTTTCAAACTCGGAATTTCAACAACATATTTAATTCTAATTAACATTATTTAGATGACAGAATTGTCTAATATACTGAAACAGCAGTTAAGATGAAAACCTAACCCCACCCCTCCCCAGAAGTGCCCTTAAATGAATTTTCCTGGAGAAATGTTTCAAATAAAAGTTGTAGCTCTTTGTATGTGTAGTTGATATAGCAAGTTTAAAGAAAATCTTCGGAGCCATTTTTGAGAAAATTGCAAAAACGTAAAAAAAACAACTAGTAAAGTGGTACTTCCGGTTGAGGAATATTGACACATAACGCACCGTCAGATCCCATGGTGATACCTAAACGTAATATCAAGTTTGAACTTTCTACGATTTTTCGTTTTTGAGCTATGCTGTTCACATACATACACACACACACAGACACACACACACACACACACATACAGACCATTCGCTAAAAACCACTTTTTTGGACTCAGGGGACCTCAAAACGGATATTCCGGTGAAAACTCGATATCGAAAATTTGACACGATTACAATACTTCCTCTTACTAGGGGAGTAAAGAGAAATTAAAAACATTTAGTAAAGTCTTACAGTTCTAGTTGATGGATTTTTGTCCCAGAATCTTCGCGTATAATAATACGAAACTGGGTTATAGTGTCTAAATAGAAAATCAAGTTTGTGTACTTCCTGTGACGTATCGATTTTGAGATATTCTGTTTATATTATATATATATATATATTATATATATTACGCTAAAAACCGTTTTTTTTTCCTATTCAGTGGACTCCAAAGCATATATTTCCGGTGAAATCAATCAATTCCGAAAATCTTACACGATCGCAATACTTCCTGTTTACTAAAAAAAACAACAGAAAATAATATAAACTCAATATTTTACCTATTAATTAAACTCATTACACTAAATTTTTACTTTCTGATAATAGAGTGAGAGCGATGAAAGTATTTCGGAAACAAAATATAACAGCTGAAAGGTTTTAAAATTTTTTTTTTTGTTTTTATTATTTATTATTGTTAACTTCTAGTAGTAGTGCCCTAAGGATTGGTTTTAGTGTAGTGTTGAAAGCCACAATATATACCCAGGTAGAAGAAGAAGTCCTTGTATTCTTCTGGACAACATTTAAAACCCTTCTTTTAAAGATCAATATACGGTATTTTTGTTATTTTTATTTTTTTTATTCTGCCATTAAATTTACAACTACTGTGTATAGGTTTAGAATGGTTTGGGTTATAGGTGAAAGAACTTTTTAAAGGATTATAAGTATTGTGTAGATATTTTGACAAATATCTTCCCATTTAAGTTCCCATTCTTATCCGACTTATATACTTCCTTCCTTGGGGGAAAAAAAAATCTGGTGTGAAACACTCACACAACTTTCTCTTACTCCAGTTTTCAAAATTATAATTGACAGATTCTTTACAGTTAGTGTACCAACTTTATAGAAATTTGTCGAAAACTAAAAAAAAAACTGTTCAGTAAGAGCGCACTTCCGGTTTTCTAATTTCCTTGAAAATAGGAATTTTGGCCATCTAATTAATTTTGTTTGGATGATAAGAATTGTATGATTCAACTATGATAGCACTTTCGAGAAAAACATAACACCACCCCTCTTACAAAAGTATCCTTAAATGAATTTTTCCAGAGAAATGTTTTAAATAAAAGTTGTAAATCTTTGTATGTTTAGTTTATATATTAAGTTTTAAGAAAATCGTCGAGGATATTTTTGAGAAAATCACAAAAAAAAGTGAAAAAAAAAAAATCGTTTAGTAAAGTGGTAAATGTAAATGCACTTCCGGTTATCCTATTGTTTTGAAACTTGGAATTTCAAAAACACATTCAATTCTAATTAATGCTGTATAGAAGATAGAATTAAAAAATAAACTAAAATAGCACTTTAGATGAAAACCTAACCCAACCCTTCCCCCATAACTGCCCTTAAATAAATTATCCCAGAGAAACATTTCAAATAAAAGTTGTAGCTCTTTGTATGTGTAGTTGATATACCAAGTTTGAAGAAAATTGTCGAAACTATTTTTGAGAAAAACTTAAAAAAGTAAAAAAAAAACAAAAAAAACAAGTAAAGTGGTAGTTCCGGTTGAGGAATTTTGACAGATGACCCACTGTCAGATGCCATGGTGATACCTAAACGTATCAAGCTTCAACTTTCTACGGTTTTTCGTTTTTCAGCTATGCTAATCAAATACATACATATATATATATCTACACACACACACACAGACCATTTTCTAAAAACCACTTTATTGGACTCAGGGGACCTCAAAACGGATATTTCCGGTGAAAACTCGATATCGAAAAATTTGACACGATTACAATACTTCCTCTTACTAGGGGAGTAAAGAGAAATTAAAAATGTCAAACAAAAACTAATAGATCACTATATTCATATTTAGTATATACCAAATTCAATGAAATCGTAAAAAATAGTAAAGAAAAAAACTGTTCAATAAAAACGAACTTCAAGTCGATTGATTTTGTTCAATTTCAGAATTTTGGCAACATATTTAATTCTTAATTAATATTATGCTGATGAAGATTCTTTTTTTGTAAAATGAAATAGCGTTTTAGAGGAAAAAACATAACCCCACCAAACCCTCAGAAGCCTCCCCCTTTTAAATGAATTTTTCCCGAGTAATGTTTCAAATAAAATTTGTGGCACTTTATATATATATTTATATATATGTAGTTGATACATAAATTTAAAACAATTAAAACCATTTTTGAGAGAATAGCAAAAATACTATAAAACCCATTCTGTAAATGGGTGGTTGAGCTCGAGGAATTCTGACAGATTAATATTCCTGTCAGATCCCCTTTGTTATATACAGCCAAACGGAATGACGGAATGTTTGTGCAATTTTAGGCTCTGCTATTTATTCATTCATTCAGGGGCGCACACGACCATTTTCTAGAAACCACTTTCTTTTCAAAATCAGGACGCCGGAACTCGACATCGAAAATTTGAATATGATCACAATACTTCTTCCTCTTTTACTTCTAGCTGTATAAAAAAAAAAAATAATAATACCACTCAATAATTTTCAAAGAGGAAGTCACATTTTAAAATGAAGTAAAATAAAGACCTCCTACTGTATAATATCCGTCTCGACAGTATAGAGGTAGCGGTAGTGGGGGTTTATGGCTGTGGGAGGGGGAATATTGTATAATACAATTAAAGCGGAATGTGTTACAGTTAAAAAAAAAAAAAGTAACGCAAGATGTGTTTATAGTGAGTGTGTCTGTGTGTATAGCTAGCTGCAGCTGCTCACCGTCTCTGGACACACCTGCCCACTAGATAGAAGTGTATTTATAAGGGTAGTCACAAGGATAGTTATTAAATAATCACAAGTTCAGGAAGAGAGACCACCCGGGTTTTCTTTCTTTCATAATAAAAAATATTATTAATAGTCGTCAACTGCCAAAAAAGAAATTAGTATAAAAAAAAATAGTTTTTCAAATTCCAAATCTCGCGCATGCGATGTCCAATTGAAATATGAATGTGTGATTTCAAATTATTTTTTAATATTAATTTAAATTTCCATACACATATATTTAAAAAAAAAAAAAAAACTGATGTGCAACACTCACACAACTTGTAACTGACAAATTTTATAGTTAGTTTATCAAATATAATGAAATCCGTCGATGTTTTTATGGAGGAAAAGACGCGAAAACTGAAAAATACTGTCCAGTAAAAGCGCACTTCCGTTTTACTAATTTTTGTAGAAACTCCAAATTTTGGCAATCTATTTATTTCTAATTAATTTTGTTCAGATCGTCAGAATTGTACAACAACTAAGATGTAGCATATTAGAATGAAAAAATAGGCTCACATCTACCCCAAAGCCTCATTTTATAAATGACTTTACCCGGATAGATGTTTCAAATAAAAGTTGTAGCTGTTTATATGTGTAGTACACATTCTTAGTTTAAAGAAAATCGTTGGAGCCGTTTTAGGGAAAATAGCAGAAATATGAAAAATACTTTTCAGTAAAAACGCACTTCCGGTCATTCGATACAATTGTGTAATAAACTAAAATAGTACTTTAGAGGGAAACCTAACTCCACCTCTCCCCCCCAAAAAATTTTACAAATAAAAGTTGTAGCTCATTATATGTGTAGTTGCTGTTCAAAATTTAATAAAAAAAAAAAAATCGTTAGTCATTTTTTTAGTAAATCGTAAAAAAAGTGAAAAAAAAAAATCAGAAAAATGGTATTTCCGGTTGAGGAATTTTTGACAGATGACTTGTCGAATCCCAATGGTGATACATCAACGGAATATCAGTTTAACTTTCTGTAATTACTTTCTCTTACTCCTAGTAAGAGGAAGTATTGTAATCGTGTCAAATTTTCGATATCGAGTTTTCACCGGAAATATCCGTTTTGAGGTCCCCTGAGTCCAAAAAAGTGGTTTTTAGCGAATGGTCTGTATGTGCGTGTGTGTATGTATGTGTGTCTGTGTGTATGTATGTGTGTCTGTGTGTGTGTATGTCCTGTGAAAAGCTAGCTCAAAAACGAAAAATCGTAGAAAGTTCAAACTTGATATTAGTTTAGGTATCACCATGGGATCTGACGGTGCGTTATGTGTCAATATTCCTCAACCGGAAGTACCACTTTACTAGTTGTTTTTTTTACGTTTTTGCAATTTTCTCAAAAATGGCTCCGAAGATTTTCTTTAAACTTGCTATATCCACTACACATACAAAGAGCTACAACTTTTATTTGAAACATTTCTCCAGGAAAATTCATTTAAGGGCACTTCTGGGGGAGGGGTGGGGTTAGGTTTTCATCTTAACTGCTGTTTCAGTATATTAGACAATTCTGTCATCTAAATAATGTTAATTAGAATTAAATATGTTGTTGAAATTCCGAGTTTGAAAAAAAATAGATAACCGTAAGTGCGTTTTTACTGAAATATAATTTTCAGTTTTCTGGTATTTTCTCGAAAATGGCTCCAACGATTTTCTTTAAACCAGCGTTGTTAACTATACATATAAAGAGCTACAACTTTTATTTGAAACTTTTCCCTTGATAAATTCATTTAAGGGGACTTTTGGGGGATGGGGGTTATGTTTTTCTTTAAAATGCTATCACAGTTGAATCATAGAATTCTGTCATCCAAATTGAAATAACTAGAAATTAATATATGACCCAAATTCCGAGTTTCAAGGAAATTAGTAAACCGGACAGTTTTACTGTACAGTGTTTTCACTTTTCGACGAATTTCATTAAATTTGGTACACTATAAAATTTGTCAATTATAATTTTGAGTACTGGAGTAAGAGAAAGTTGTGTGAGTGTTTCACACCAGAGTTTTTTTTTATTTATTTTTTAGCTATACTATTCCCATACAAACATACAGACTATTTTCTAAAGACCGTTTTTTTTTTGTACTCAGGGGATCTCAAAACATGTATTTCCGGTGAAAACTAGATATCAAAAATTTGACACGATCAGTACAAAATTCACAGGGGAGGAGGAGGGTCTTCAAAAAAATACTTGTTGAAAATTCAAGTCTGTAAATCTGTTTCATAAATAAATACAGTAGTGCATATCTTATCATTATTTACAAAACTTCTGAAATAATTTGATAAGAAATGTAAACAAAGATATAATCGTTTCCTGTATCAAGAACAGTAAAATTATATTATAATTCGATTTTTTAATTAAGAAACATTTTTGAAATCTAAATTTTATCAAATTTCTTCATATTTTCTACCGGTTTATTAAAATCTTATAAATACATATATAGTGCGAGACGGCTCACTAACTCAACTTTCTCTTGCCCAATTCTCTCATTTCAATTGAGAAAATTTTCTTATAAGATGTTCTCAATATTGTAAGTACTAATGGTGGAACTACAAGTTGACTGAAATGGCAGTTTAACGGGGTAAATGTAGTTAAATGATACGAGGATTTTTGGTGACGTTGATTGCAGAAAAGAGATAGTCAGTATTTACACTGTTACACACAATACATATCTTGCTCTTAAGCTTAGTAAGAATAGTGTAAGTAAAGAGTAAGAGAGATTTGTGACCGCGCCTAGGGCTATGTAGACCCGAAGATAACATCTTGATACCGGTGCTAGGAGGGTTAGAGACCATCTGCTTGGTTCATTTCACTAGTGGAAGACTTGTTTTCTTATTCTTCAAGTGACTTGTTATGGACACATTTTTGTGTTGTTTTTTTTGGGAGTGGGGAGAGGATTCTTGAAGGTTCTCTAATCATTGACCCTTAGACTTCGTCTTTAGTCCGTCCATTTATATTTACTTCCTCTTACTAATAATAGTTTGCGATAATAGTGTTATAGTTTCGAAATGGAATTTTCACCGGAAATACATGATTCGAGATATTTCCAAGCACAAACAATGGAGATCTGTGCGTGTATGTTTGTGAGCAAAATATCTTACAAAATGAAAACAAAAATCCGAGAGAAGCTCAAACTTTGGTATTTCGTTTAGAAACTACTCTATCACATCAGACACGAAGATGGATTCGAGAGCTCAACTGCGGGAAGTGCATGCATACTCTACTGAAAATTTATTTTTCATGTTTACCCAATTTTCTCGAAAACGGTTCCACCGATTTTACATTAAACTTCATATATTATCTACCACATATAAATCACTTTTATTTTAGTAATATTCTTTAATTATTTGGTATTGAATTTAAATTGTTATGGAAGGTTGGTTCAATGTTATTAGCACTCTCTTCTGGTCTATATAAGAAACTTAGTAGAAGTGATTACATTTTTTAGTCCAGAAGAGACCGCTAATCCCATATAACATTTGTAATTCAACACCACAAATTCCGCAAAACTGCTAATATCGATTTATTTGGGGAAAATGTTTGAAATAAAAGTAATTAGATTTATATATGTGTACAGTTAACCCATTCCCCAAAAGTTACCTTTAAAGAAAAAAAAAAAAAAAAAAAAAAAAAAAAAAAAAAAAAAAAAAAAAACCCACAAAACCTATTCTGTAAAGTACGACTTTCGTTTAACCGATATTTTCTTCAAAATTGGGGATAGTGGGAGTTTCAGGGATTTAGTACAGCACTATAATTGATATATATACACTTATGATTCTAAGGACTTCACTTAAGAGATTAACAGACATGGAGAGAAACTCAATGAGAGACTGAGAGATAGGCAAGTGGCTGGTGTGTAGACTGGATATTTGTCGTTGGCTGATCGAACGGAAGGTGTCTACGCTCTTGAAGAAGGTGATAGACTGGGCCTCCTCTGTCCTTTTTCCCTTCAATTTAGGACCCCCTGAGGTTGGGGAAGAAGGACGGTGCTTCATCCCCAACCCTTGGTTGGCTTCGTTTCCTCTTATACGACCTTGGCGTTCCTTGCGGATACCAGGGAACTAATTTGACTTGTGATATGCCATCACACTAGCAATGCTTTTAATGTGTAATAGAACACATTCGTACATACGTAATAGAACCACACATTTTATTGAAGCGGTACTTCAGTAGTACTTTACTGAAAGCTAAAGAGGTTCCCCACAGAAACCTCGAAAAAAAAAAATCAATTTTCACTGGGATTTTGCCCATTTTTCCTGTCTAATGCGGTGCTTAATATCTTTCATATGGAATATCAAAGTTTAAGCTTATATTTTTAATTTTTGAGATATATTGTTCACATTCTCACATACAGACCATTATTACATAAACATACCTTCTCTTTACTCCTAGTAACAGTAAGTATTGTAATCTTTTCAAATTTTCAATATCGAGTTTTCACCGGAAATATCCGTTTTGAGGTCCCCTGAATCAAAAAAAGTGATTTTTAGCAAATGGTCTGTGTGTGTGTGTGTGTGTATCTCAAAAACCGAAAAACCGTATAAAGTTAAAACTAGATATTCCGTTTAGGTATCACCATGGGATCTGACGTCAAAATTCCTCAACCGGAAATACCACTTAACTAGTAGTTGTTTTTTTTTTGCTTTTACGCGATTTTCTCAAAAATGATTCCAATGATTTTCTTGAAACTTAGGATACCAAGTACACATACAAAGAGCTACAACTTTTATTTGAAACATTTTTCGGGGAAAATTCATTTAATGGCACTTTTTGGGGGAGGGGGGAGGGGTTAGGTTTTCATCTTAAGTGCTATTTCAGTTTATTACAGAATTCTGTCATCTAAATAATGTTAATTAGAATTGAATATATTGTTGAAATTCCGTGTTTGAAAACAATCGGATAATCGGAAATGCGTTTACTTAACCACTTTACTAAATGATTTTTTTTTCCACTTTTTCGCGATTTTATCAAATATTGCTCCGACAATTTTCTTGAAAAACATCGTATATAAACTAAATCTACAAAGAGCTACAACTTTTATTTAAAACATTTCTCTGGGAAAATTCATTTTAGGGCAATGTTAGGGGAAGGGGCGGGGGTTATGTTTTTCTCTAAAATGCTATCATAGTTGCATTATACAATTCTATCATCCATAAAAAATTAATTAGAAATAAATAGATGGCCAAAATTGCCGCGTTTTAACAAAATTAGTAAACCGGAAGTGCGCTTTTACTGAACAGTTTTTTTTTTTTTTTTTTTTTTTTTTTTCAGTTTTCGCACGAATTTCATTAAATTTGGTACATAAACTATAAAATTTGTCAATTATAATTTTTGAGAACTGGAGTAAGAGAAATTTGTGTGAGTGTTACACACCAGATTTTTTTTAGTACTTATAAGGGTACCATATTTCCGGTGAAAACTCGAGTTTCGAATATTTTACAAGAATCGTAAATATTTCCGTGGTAAGTTATTAAAGTATTAATCTAATATAAATTTAGTTTATTAAATTGAATCATTGATTTTTCCAAAAATAGAAAATTCAGAATACATGACAAATAAAATTTTTCCCTTTTGCACTCATATTTTATTCACCCGTGTTTTTGTTTTTGTTTTATTTCTAGCAAACTCATTAAACATTTATGAATTGTAAAATGACCGCTTCCATAAAAAAAAAAAGAAATTCAGCAAAAAACTGGACATGGCGGACTCTTAACAAAGAAAAAAAAAAAAGAACAAAAATGCCTCGCATAATAAAATATTAAAATATATTTTAAATATTTTTATTTTTTTATTTTTAAAAAAGAAAATTTGTATCGTGCAACATACGAATTTATCTTCTTCCATGGACAACCAGTTTAATACTCTCTAAAAAAAATTTTTTTTTTTTTATTTTACTCACTTTTCAATTAAATTGATTTATGTTCTAAATTTATATTGAGTTTCTATATTTTGTTATTGCAAACCAAGAGAGATGGTAAGTATTAAATCAAACTAAATTGGTGAAAATCACGCAATCACCAATTTATTATTATTATTCCCAAAAGGGGAGGGAAGTAAACCCTACGCTATCCAAAGCCCCCTCGGGCCCATATAGCTGCCCCTAAAGAATACCTACCACTGGGACTAGAATGAAAATCCAGGCCCAGGTTTTAACCATCTAAGTTTCACAACAGACCGAACAAATCGGACCAAAATCTTAAAAGGACACAGCTTAAGATCCTCTACCGACATCCTATTCCGGCCGAAGGTCCTAAACCTAATCTCCTCACAACCCAAACAATTCGTCATCAAATGCATGGGTGTTTCCTCCTCAGTTTCACAAACTCTACAAAAAGGGTCAGGCACAAGTCCCAGGCACAAGTCCCATTATATAGAGATGTCTCCTTAAACCACAATGCCCAGTGAGGAATCCAACCAGATACCTGAGGGAGGTCCGTGAAAGACATCGGACCCCACTACTCAAAGCTCCGTCCGGGCCCCCAATGAGCATTTTAGACTGCCGACAACCCACTGCACTCATCCATAAGGATGAGTGCTGTGAGGTCATCCACGTCTGAAAGCCCGACAAACATGTGCCAGAAGACACACCAACAGCAGGCTCTGGACCAATGAAAGAGAGAGAGGCACCTAATTTGGCAAACCTATCCACCTCCTCATTCCCAAAGATTCCCATATGACCTGGAACCCAGACCAGAAGCACATCCTTTAATGAAGAAAGATCTTCCAGTCTTCTAGAACATTCCAACACCAATCTGGAAGTGAAGACACATGAATTAAGCGCCTTCAACGCAGCCTGGCTGTCCGAGCAGATACAAACACCTTTTAAATTAGTGTTACGCACCCTCTCATCCAAAATACAGCAAAGAATTGCATAAACCTCAGCCTGGAAAACGGTGGCCCACTCACCAAGAGGCGCTACCAAATGATCTCCCGTCTCAAAATAGACGGCAGCCCCAGACCTACCATCCATCCTGGAACCGTCCGTGTAGCATCGGAGATAATTCTCAGGAATCACCCCAGACGGACCCAGGGTTAACCAATCTTCCCTAGAAGGCAACCTAACCCTGTAGGAATGACCAAAGACAAAAGTCTTCAAATTCCTATCAGCAGGGAAACCTGTAATGGGAATCCTTAAAAGCATCTCACGATAAATGGTAGAATGACCATATCGCTTACCCTGCCAAAAACCTGCCTGTTTAATTCTATAACAGGCTTTCATTGCCTGGTTTTTCACCTCCACAAAAAGAGGTGGAATCCCTAACAAAGTCTCCATAGATGCGGTCGGTGTCGTCCGAAACGCTCCAGTCACCGCCAGACAAGATCGTGTTTCAATGCGACGCCACCACACCAAAGCCGCATATACCAATCTAGGTTAAATGACCATACAATAAATCCAGAACATCATCTTGGGAGTGATTCCCCAGTTCTTACCTACAACTCTTCGACATTGCCAAAAGGAGATTATCGCCTTTTGATGTTGTGTCTTAACATGTTCCGACCAGTTCAATTTACTGTCGAGAACTACTCCAAGGAACTTCACTGATTTGCTAACCTGTATGGAAGTACCTAACACCCTAGGAGGTGTAAAACCTACTATCTTCCTTCTATGAGTAAATAGAATTCCCTGGGTCTTAATAGGATTAATAGAAAGACCCTAATCCTGTGTCCAACAATACACCATGTTAAGGGCGCTTTGCATTAGGTCCGAAATAGTGGACAAACAGCGCCCTAACAATAAAATAACACCATCATCGGCATATGCTTGCACATAAAATCCCGATGAATTCATCCTAACCAAAAGGTCGTCCATGACGACGCACCACAACTTAGGTGAGAGACAACCCCCTTGAGGGCAACCTCCCCCCACTTGTACTATCATGGTGCGCCCGCCAAGGGAAACCTGTATAACCCTACTCCTAAGATAGACACCTATCCAATTGATTAAGACGGGATGTATACCTTTCGGTACCAAGGCATCTT
>JAAEAF010006007.1:0-15313 GCA_011037195.1 Triatoma infestans | reverse complement strand
AAAATATTGAAATACGGACCGCAGGCTGGGGAGATATCTTCTATCTGGAAGGGGGTCTCTGTGTAGAGGTGGAGTCCGCTGATAATCTATGGAGGGAGGCTGGTACCAAGTTCTAGACTGGAGGAAGCTAGGGATTAGAAAATG
Source organism: Triatoma infestans (assembly GCA_011037195.1). Lineage (NCBI taxonomy): Eukaryota > Metazoa > Arthropoda > Insecta > Hemiptera > Reduviidae > Triatoma > Triatoma infestans. The sequence goes on along the minus strand of JAAEAF010006007.1, from coordinate 15,169 downwards.
TCTGATTGCAGATATACAAGCGGCTGTAGTCCTTCATTCCTGCAGACATCAAAGAAGTCTTGCGAGAAGGGCTAGGATGCACATCTCTCCAAATATGTTTGCGTACGTGTAAGTGCGTATGTATGTTTCTAAGATGCGTGTTAGTATGACTAGTGCGTGTTCTGGGACTGCGGTGTGAATGTGTATCTATGTATAGCTTCATTAATGTGGTGTGAATGTGTAAACCTTTCATATAGCTTCAGTACTTCCCTTGCCTATGGGCCGCGAAGTGCCTCACCCAGCAGAGGGTGTGAAGAAATATAATAATAAAAACAGTGTTTTATTTTCCAAGCAATTTTAATGTAGGAAAAAGTAATAGTAATAAATAGACAAAACACTTGGTTTCAGGGTTGAGACCGCGACATTGGTTCACTAAACCGACGTTTCGCCCATTTTTTACAGGGTCGTTGCAACATGGGCGAAACGTCGGTTTTTAGCGAACCACTGACGCGGTCTCAACCCGGAAACTCAAGTGTTTTTCATGAAAATGGCCAACTAATAGTACACACAGCTTGGATTAATATATCCGTAGGGCAAAGGTCGATATTTGGACAATCAAAACCAAGAAGTGAAAGCAATGCAAAAAATAAAATAAATGTGGTATAATATAAATGTTATCAAATAATAATATGATATAAATCAATATAAATAAAACATAAACTGAAAGAAAATAAACTATGATTAAAAAATAAAAGCAGGGAGGCTTCCATTATTGCACAATAGAACAAATGAAATCCTAAGTAAAAGAAGGCTACATATAAACGAAGTAAAAATTAGTGATAAGAAATTTAAACTTCATTTTTAATAAGAAAAGCAGTGAAAAAGGGACGCCCTAAATACTAAAATGAAATTTAGAATCATTATAAATTTCTTCATAATGGATCTAAATAGAACGACTCAAGAACTAAAAATAGATAAAAACAACAAAAAAATAATTTAGTTTAGAAATTAAGATTTTGGATGAGTTGAGACCATACTTTATTAATTTACCGAGCTCTTTAGTAATGTAATGAGGAAGTATATATATCATATAACTGGTCAAAACTTGTAGAACATCCTGAATCAGGTTTGCGATTTAGGATAAAAGAATTCTAGAATAGGTTTCTTCTAGATGGTTTTGCATTTTAAGCTGCCCTAATTTAAAAATGCTTACAAGTGATGGGTCAAAATCTCGGACTAAACAACTCGGGGCGCACTCTCAATCTGTATACTCAAGATTTCCAATCCAGCTATGCTACCCTTAAATTTTTTCTTCCTAGGAGCCTCTACAGCTCACTGTCCGGTGACGCACAGTGTTATCTGTAACTCGAGAACACTGTTCGGAGGCCGGCAGTGCACTGAGAAGGCTCCGGGCGCCAATGACCATAAATGTTAACGCGTCTTAATATAAATAAATAAAAAAAATAAAATTACATTAAAATAACCTACGTTTTCACAAATTGATGAATTTATTGCTTTTAAAATTTTACTTTCATAGCAAGTGATGTGAGTGGGTAAAAAATAAATAAATAAATAAAATATATCAGCTATTACAAAAAGAAATATAAACATGAAAATTAAATATCTTTCAGCAAATTGAACTATTTAAAACAGGAAAAAAAAACTGAATTTTAAATTTTACCAAAAATAAATGAATAAACAAAATTAGATCACAAACTTTTTGAATACTTGATCTGACATTAGTAAGTATCAAAGACAGCATAAAACATATATATTTAATTATTTCCAAATAAAATGACTTTCTTATATCTTATGTCAACATGAATTTTATAAATTTTAAACTATTAATTACAAATAGATATATATTGTTAATTTGATCAATATCTAAATCGGACAGTATACTTCCAAGATTATCTAACATATTATTACTTGTAATGTACTGGTCTAGGTATATTGCTCTATAGGGAGAAAGGGCTAGGCAATGAAGCAGAAAGTGAGGCAGATCTTCTTTCTCACCTGTACCACAATATCTATAATATACATCTTTATTAAATTGTATTCTCTCCCAATTTACAATAATCCTAGAGTATGTTTTGCCTGCCATTCTCAATTGGGAAATCAATTTAAGTTTACATAAGTTTATACTGTATTAAAGATAGGTTTCTGGTATTCCAAGGTTACTGACTCTACGAAAGTACTTATTAAAGGAAGAGTTCAATATATATTCTATGTCTTTTCTTAAATAATGATTCTTTATAGTGTCAATGAGACTAAATTTTGGATGTCCAAATTTTGGCAATCCCATACATTTTTGGTTCCAAGTTCTCTTAGAATTACTCTTACATCATTTGCCCAATTAAAAGGAACACTTTTAAAATCTATTATTTGCAATAACTTATTATAACATTTTTTAGGCGATCTTTTCTCAGACATTTCCAGTAACTTACTCCACCATCGAAGAGTTCGTTTTAATATTTTACATATAACATGGGAGCGTCCCGTCTCTACTCTAACAAAAGTGTCTGGGGTATTGACTGGCAAGCTTAACAACATTTAAAAAAATGAAGGAAAAGGATTGTGAGATTCGGTCTTTTTAAAAATTAAGAAAACTTAAATTCTTGCCAATGTTTCGACAAATATATTGTCTTTTTTAAGGCATAAAAAATAAAAAAACTATTAAATAATCTTCAAAACATATCAAAACTTAAAAAACTTATGTATAATTTTGGAAAATAAAAAGTGAGAACACCTCAACAACACAGAGATAGTATGACTGGTGTTCTCCAATTTTTATTTTCCAAAATTATGCATAAGTTTTTAAGTTTGATATGTTTTGAAGATTATATTATAGTTTTTTTATTTTTTATGCCTTGAAAAAGACAATATATTTGTCGAAACGTTGGCAAGAATTTAAGTTTTCTTATTTTTTAAAAAGACCAAATCTCACAAACGTTTCTCACATGAAAAAACGAACCGTTTCCTCATAGCAGGGTAGTGAGGAGCTTTGGGGTGTTTCTGGAGATTATTGAAAAATTTAAAACGAATTCTACGTATGTTGCAACTGTCATATGGTAGTTATGGTTTGAATTTTTATTTTCTTAAATTTACCTGAAACATTTCGAGAGTCTTCCCCAAAACAAAATTAGATTTAATGATTGCCATTCTTGTACATTTTTTAATCTGCATCATCTCAATTTGATAATAAAAAAAATAAACGTATGTAGGTGAGATTAGAGACTGGTAACACTGACTTGCTTCTTCATTAAAATAGGGAAAGGTTATTGAGGAATTGAAAAGGTTACAGTTGCTTAGTGGTTATGGCGCTATTTCGTTTCCGATGGCTACGTAGATTTGTGAGAAGACACACGACACCTATCCCCCAGAATATCGCGCTTGACTGGAAAGCTAAGCTCTCAATCGCGTACATGTTAATAACTTGGAATGCATTAGGTGTTGTTTTGTATTTGTGTTTTACCGGGAGAGCCGACTGGCCTAAGTACTATGGGCTTAAAACTGAAGAGGAAGCGAATAAAAAACCAGCCATTTATTTTGCTGAATTACTTGGAGTAAAAAAAGCGCACATAATGTCTTTTTCTGGTGTGCATAAGAAGGAAGATTTTGAATATAAAAAAAGTGAAAGTAGTTAACTAACGTTATGTAAAGAATTCAATGGTTATTACATTATAGTATAAAATGAATTGAATGTTGCAAATATATGTGAAAAAATTTCTTTAATTTGTTTATTAATATAATTATTTCATACTTTGAAAACTTAAATTAATTACAGATGGGCTATATATTAGAGATAGCCACACAAAAGACGAAGTCTTGAAGCAAGTTTTCCAGTCTTACCGATACTTTGACTTATTAACTTTCATTAAAAAAAAAATATAAATATATTTTCATAAATTTTTCTGGTAAATGTTATGAGACAGTCTTTTTGATTAATCCAAATGTACAATATTCAAAATACAAATATGTAACATTATGGAAAACTTTTTTACTTTTTCCTTCAGTCAATTGGATCTTTAAGATGCTCGATTTAATATATTTTATCCAAAACTGTAGAATAAAATAATAAAAAGCGGTAAAAATTCTACAGGAAAAAAGAAAAGTTAAAAAGTGAACGTGTTAAGACACACAAAAAAAGCTAATCTTGAAGCTAACGTCTCCTATTTTAGTGACAGCCTGCTTCGCTAGTATGTTTCTTATTGATATTTTCGTTCGTTTTACTATTTCGATGTTTATTTCCAGAACAGGTACAGGTTTCGTAATTTTCTGTGAATTTAAACAAGGGTAATTGGACGGCTTGCAGTGTTCTCTTATTTGGCCTTCAATGAAGCAGGCTATCATGGAAAATGTCTGATGCTTTACAGCCTGCGAACCTAACCACAACAATCTTTTTCTTATGGATTTTTCTTTTTTATGCCATATAAAACCCTACTGGAAAATTACGAAAAATATTTATAAGAAAATAAAATGTATGCATGAAAATATATAAAAAATTTACCTGCAATTATGAGAATTTTCTTCATCAGTGGTGGTTTCAGAGGAACTTTCATGATCATCAATAGATGATTCTGAATTTTTTTTACTCTTTGGTGTGATTTTCAATTCTTTATCACTACTGATTTTTGCGAAGCTGTTCTCAATAAAACTAGTCATTATTCCAACTGAAACTTTTTTTTCTAGATTTTCATTTTCTTTAATTACTGCTAAATTAAACGTCCTTTTTTCTTTAGTTCCCTTATATTTTTTATTCACTATTGTCGCTCCTTCTCTGCTTGTTGGATGAGATTTTTCTTTCAAATTTATTTCTATTAGCTTCTGTACTTGTTTTTGCAAAAGTTCCAGTTGTTGATTTTGTAGGTAAACAATCTTATACAAATCGCTAATGTGTTTGTTATTTAAATTTTCGTTCTTGTTACTCTTTCGATGTTTGGTATTTCCAGAACAGGAACAGGTCTCGTAATTTTCTTTGAACTTGCAGCAAGGGTAATTGGGTTGATTGCAGTAAAAATGATCTCTCGTATGGCCATCACTTTTGATTTTTGAATGTGGATTTATATGTGGACTGCAATTCATTGGTTGACAGTAGGGGCTAAACAAAAAAGGCTCTCTCGGATAATTTTCTTTTATATTGGGAGAACAACGTAGGTTCTGCTTACGGGAAACTGGTGGCGTATTAAGCATTTCGTTTACTGTTCTCGATTGGATATTTCCATTTTCACAAAATTTAACAGCATGGACCTCGCTGCCATGACCCAAATATTGATCGGGATTATTGTGCAGTATTAAAGGATGATAATCTCTCCGCTGTTCGAATGTATTAGGTTCATAGAAGACTTGATTACATCTGCGTTGTAGTTTATGATGTGACATCACATTTGATTCTGAATAGTCACAATATGGTGAAGTTTTGGGAATCATGTGCTGCCAATTTTCTAATGATTTTCCTAAATTACTAACCATATCTATCCTTTCCTCACCTTGTGACTGATTTAAAACACGATTTCTTGATTTCCAAGCATCAAAAGTTATTTCTTGCTCCGATGTGGTGTTTTCCTTTGGAGATGACTGATTAGAGTCGGACAAAGGAAAACTTGTTGCTTGGATTTCCTTTTTGGTATTAAAATATCCCTTGGACAATTCCATCCTGTATAAAGTGGATATACTTTTATCTTCTTCCTAAAAAACATAAATAACATATCAACTCATCTTCGCTCAGAACAAAATGGCTAGAGCATAAAACCTTCAAATGCATCGTGTAACTGAATTGGTACTATTCCACCAAGTCATAGGTGTCACAGAAAATTAAATCCTTGTTTGACACTGTATTCGATACTTATGAGTAATACTTTTTTTTCGTAACAAGAAAAAATAAAATTATAAGTTGGGGGGGGGATGGACTAGATAAGAGGGGCACTGATAATTTTAATGTTGTCAATAATGTAATGTTAAGCAATGTTTCTTTAGCAAAACGCTTACCTTAATCTCTATGGGGATTCCCTTTAATTGGACAGAACTTTGATTTTTTATTTAATGTGAATTATATCAACCATATTTTAGGAATACATTGTTCTTTTTCTGGATAGTATTATAAATGACGATATTAATGAAAAGTTAGAATGATCAAGAAACCAATCTTTGATAGAGGTATATTTTTCTAACTTAGCCGATTAATCAAGAATAGTTCAATAAAGAATATCATATTCACCATGTTTGCGTTAGGAGCCGCAGGAGAATCACTTTCTTGAAACATTTTATGTGCTCTTCACTCTTTAGTAACTGATTCTACTTAAAAGTCGCACGAAACATTCTGGATGGATATTATATTTTCACAACAAAAAATAAACTTCCCTCCATAATTGTATCTATCACTTGTACCAACATAAAGCAAGTAAGAAAATATAGGTTTTTCACAAGTAGGTAGAGTAATTTATTAAAGTATACATTTGATAATATAACCTTAAGGCCCATACCAATAAATAACATGATTTCTTTGTGATAAATGCTCATCAAATGAAACATAAGCATTGTTCAAAGAACTATAACAAAGTGTTTTTGTTTATTCTGGGGTAAAAAACTTTAGATAAAAGTTGTTCTGGGGAATGTGAAACAAATAAACCATCTGGATGAATTTAGAAAAATTAGTAGAAATTATTAAAATAAAAAATATGTAATATTACTTTTTTTTTTTTTGGTGATGCGTGAACACGGTTGATCACCTCTTATCTATTATTTGAGTTTTAGGAGGTTAAAGAATGGTTCAAAATCTACCTTTCACCTGGTGTTTAAGCATTATGAAGAACGTCTTTTCTGGGTCCCAGGCAGCTAGGAGGCAACCACCTAAGGGAAAACTGAAAAGTAGGGTACTGGAATTTATTTTTAAGCACCACTTTAACTTAGTGTTTCCTACTTATAAACGATGAATCTTGCATTTGCCTGTGCTCTCAATAAAACGCAATCCAGTATATAATTAAATAAATATTGATATTGTTCTCTTTATAACTTTGCTATTAATATGGTTTCAGTTTCGAGATGCCAAGTATTAAAAACTGGATTAAATTAAAATTGCAATACAATTCGGGAAGAAGCTTTAATAAACTGCTGCCTAGTTCCTAGGCCAGATCCATAAATTTCGTTGCAGAACTTCTTAATTTATTAAGAAATGTTAACTATTAGAATATCATAGTTCACTTTGGCTTCTGCTTACCTGCAAAGAAGAGGAAATCATAACATTTTTTTTACGAGTAAGCTTTATAAGACTACATTTATGTAAAAATATTTTCGTCTTAACTGCCCATTTTCATTATGGAAGAAGTAGTCTTGTTGAATTTATAAATTCAATCTAGAATGAATTTGTACTATAGTTGCTAATTTTTTTCAGTTCTGGATTTATGGAGGTGTCCTAATAAGTCGTGTTGGATGTCTGGATTCAATTTAGAATAATGTGACATTAATTACTCATTTTTTTCATTAATATGAATAAAGTTCTAAAAATTGCTAATTCTACAACTGCAGGTTTCGATGCCATTTTTCATGACAAAACTTGCAGTAGCCATATATAGGATACTTTTCTTATTTCCTCGTATTGCGTCTGTAAAAGGGAATTTGGCGATCATGCCAAATTTTCCAAATTGGGTTTTCAACAGGTTATATTACAGGCCTATGAATTAGAAAAAAATGTTTATTTTGTGTTTTTTCTGTCTTGGTGTGAGCAAAATAGATAGAAACCTCAGGAAGATCGGAGGAATTTAATTTATTGGACAGATATCGAAACAAATTTTGTACGGTCACTAAATTCCAAAATTAACGAGGATTCCAAGTTTGGTCATTAATTGCACACCAAACGTTTACCGAAAATTTATTCTGAAAATTTGTTTCATAGATTTCGTGAGAGTTTTTATTGGACCGATAATGAATTTCGTGTACTATTGATCATCTTTCCTGATGGTATCTTGTCAAGTGAAAACAATTTCCGAAGTACTTACATATTATTCAATGAGCGAACGACAGAGCTACATCTGCAACTCAAATCTTCTGAAATGAAAACCTGAACTCTTTAGAGATGATATGGGTATAAACAGAGTAATACAAATATTCTCCAATATTTCACCCGCTCATTACCTTTATAGTTCGAAATTCTTCATACAGATGGACTCTTTTCAGTTACGTTTGGATTTTTATTGGATATTGTTCCATCGTGATCACTGTTTCTTTTTGATTCACATTGTGAACTCTGCCAAATACGGGCGCCTTGGTACTCTGCGATTAGTTAATACACCGCTATGTAACCTCCAATTTGCCCGTCTTTCATTTCCATTATAAAAATCGTACATGTAATGAATATCAGGCATATTCTTCATTTGAAAAGATATTTCTAATTTATTTTCATAACTGAATAAATCAACAGTAAACCAATATAAACAAGAAAAAAAAAGTGGCTGTCAAATATCAGTTGAAAATACAAGTGCTGTTTAACTTACATTTCATCAAAAAAAATTTTTGCAGCTACATGAGATCATTTTGAATGAAATTTGTAAAAAAAAACTTCATAAATTAAATTCTGTTTTAAACAGTTTTTTTATTATTAATTTCCTTAACATTTCAGCTCTTCACCTTCCAGTGGATGCACCTCAGTTAGATAGGAAGCATTTTGGTATATACAATATATTTGGGATATAATTTTCAATTATAAATGAATTCCAACACTATCCTCAAGTTATATTCTTCAGGTCTTGAAATATTTACTTTAGATATTCAGGTCATTAATATTTTAATTAGAAATATGGGAATTGCAGCGAGAATAAGTCCGTAAGTGTTTCATACTAGATTTTTTTTCTTTTTTTTAAGCCTATATTATATTATATTAAACATATGTTTAACCTAACCAATTGTTATCACACAGACATACACACTACTAAGTTCTAATTATCACATAGTCATGCACAATATTTTAGGGTCTATTAACACATACACACACACACACACACACACACAGTATTAAGATTTTATTCACCAAGAGACCTACACAATACCAAGGTTTAAATAACACTCCCTCCAGATTACTCTTTTTTTAAAACAGCTGTATTTGATTCTCTTTTTTACTATATTTTCCATATTTTTTTATGTTGTTTTGTTTAATAATAATAATAATAATAATAATAATAATGTTTTATTTCATAATGACAAACAAAATGCAAAAATACATTCTTGACATTCTACGGCATGGTAAAAACCGTCTGCCGGAGGTTGATAATGAGGAAGAAAAAATAAAATAATAACTAAATAAAAAAAATTAAAAAAAAAAAGAAGAAAGTAATAATAATAATAATAATGACATGAAATACTTGACAAACAAAAATGATGATCGCTCAAAGATAATCACAAAATGAATAATATTATGAAAATACCTATGTTATTTTATAATAATTCAAATGTACATAGCTAATGCTTGTGATTAAAAATAAAAATTACAGAATGAAGATAAAAGTTATCTAACACAACAATAGAAACCATCATATTAGTTAATTAAATAAAATTAAAACTTTAATTGATATTACATAAGAAAAAAAATATGGATACTAAATAATAGAAACTAAGTAAAGTTAAATTCTTTAACTAAATTTTGGCGATAAATCCAAGATTGCTGCGCAAATTTAATAAGGCTCATAAAATTGTGCCCATTAAGAAGCTGAACTAGCTGATCCTTTGATAATGTTTTTGCACCTAAATAGGGATATCTGAATTCGGAAAGTATCGGACAAACCCCCAAAAAGTGGAATATATCCTCCCTCACGCGGAGATTACACAAAGAGCAGCAACTAGGCTCTCTTTCAAACCAAGGGTTATAATTTAAATAAAGTAATTCACATCGTAACTTAAAAAACCAACCCAAATCCGCGAGTGAAACTTCCACTGTGCTAGACTCTAAATTTAAAACGTCTAAAGAGTAGTTTAAATCTCTATACAAGGACAACCGGATAGACTGACGGGCTCTCTGTTCACATTCCTCAAATGCCTCATTCTCAAACATTGCACTATGGTCGACAACTGACCTTGCCACTTGTCAAAACTATCCAACCCTGAATCAAACTCGCAAGAATATTTTTCAGCCAAGGACACCCAATGTTTAAACCAGAATACTTTTTTCTTAACAACTTCCAGCGCTACGATTCGAGAAAATCGATGTTGTGGGAGTTTAATAACTTAAGTAATATATCTGAAATGCAAGTTTAAAGTAAATACATGAAGAAGGGTGGAGGACGTGTCTAGAAAAAGCATATAGTTAGGAGTGTATGCAGGTAGTCCAAATAATTTTTTAATAAAAAAACGGTGAAACCTTTCTAGCTAATCACACAGCTGAAATCCCCAAATTTGGGCAGCGTAACACACAAAAGAACGAGAAACTGCTTTAAAAAGAACTATATTTAGATGAAGGAGGAACTAATTTATTACAAAAAAAATCGGACCACAACCTATTAGTGCCAAACTTAGCAACCGATATGGAGCCAAATGGTTTGAGGGAGTATTTTTACTCACATAGGGTGAAACTTCCCTATGTTTCTAGAGACAGATATTCTGTCGCAGAACCTCATTCAAGTCCAACCAGCGCGTCCTCGTCGCGGCTTGGAAACATCTGCGCTCCACTTTTGTGGAAGCGTGGATGGCCAAGCTGGTGGGCGAACCAGAGGGTAGCCTTCGGGCTATTTGGGAACCTAGCACTCCCACGTACCTCAGCTACAATTAATGCTAACAATGCAGCGTGCCCCGTCAGGAGTGTGAGTTGGTAGAAACTTTTCTGCCCTCTGTTTGGGTCGCCATAACTTATGAGCGGCCTGAATCTCTTGCAGCGAATTCTTTCGCTGCGGAGCCTCTTTGGGGGTTCATGCTGCATCACTTACACCTAAACGCCTTAACATCGTACACTTACACAATTACACTCTTACACGCCAGTGGCACGTGCTGTGCCACCCACATGTTTGCCGTGTGTGGATACCTGTGTCGTGGGGAAGGGAAGTCCTGGTGGTTGAGGACGCAGGTTCTCGCTGGAGGCAAGTTCCCTCGGCGTGCCTTGCAGTCCAACACACCACTTTGGTTCCTGACTCCACTAAACAGGCGGCCAGAGCCTAACCCAGCTCTGGTCAATCGGCTAGCGTAAAGAACGCATGGGTGAGCTCCCGGGTATTGTGGGCCTTGGCTCACAATCCCTGGGCGCTATATCTCTAGGGTAGCTCTGGCGCTTCTTCAAAGCGTCCCAAATTGTGAGGCTCCGTGGAGGGTGGAGAGCTCTGGAGATGAATTTTTAATTTTATTTATTATATGTTTTTAATTTTAAATTCGTCAGCCGGGGGCCCCTTAGAGGAGGGGGCCACCGGTGGTGGGGGTAATTCCTCTGTACATCCAGAGTCGGGTGACCAGGGCCTGGATGCACTAATGGGTGGGAATCTGGAAATATGTGGGGCTTGCTTCTGAGGAGAACGTGTCAGGAGGAGCCGCGGAGGACTTGTCCTCCTGCGGCGATTTCTGAAGCGTGGTCATAGAAAAAAGGAGAGATATGCAAGGCAGGTATTTTTATTTTTATTTATTTATTTGTTTGTTTATTTTTCATTATTATTTATTTATATTTATTTATTTTATTATTATTTATTTATTTATTTATTTATTTTTGTTCCTGCCTGCTATCAAGTTTGTCAGAAGTTCCATTTCTTACATTAGTTGGCTTATTACTATGATTGACAGGGTAGAAATGGTTCAGGTTAACTTGCAGCATAGCAAAGATGCCACGGCTAATTTGTGCCGCTCTATTGCTGGGTTGCATACATATTTTACACTTATCCAAGAACCCTATGCTTATAAAGGATTGGTTCGAGGTTTGAGTGCGGTCAATGGCAGGCTGTTTGTTGCGGATGGCGGGGACACTCCTAGAGCATGTATTTGCGTTAGTAGAGATGTCGGCGCCGTTCTGCTCAGACAGTTTTGCTCTAGGGATCTGGTGGCGGTGAGGGTTGCTCTGGGGATTGGTGGCCGACATCTTGATGTGGTGGTGGCCTCGGCCTATTTCCCCTATGATCATCCCTCTCCACCTCCGCAGGAATTAGTAGATTTGGTACGGTTTACGGAGTCCAGCAACACACCTATAATTATAGGTTGTGATGCAAATGCACATCATGTTGTCTGGGGCAGCAGCGACATCAATACTAGGGGTCGTGCGGTCATGGACTTCTTGATGGGTACTGAGCTGGATCTTGTGAATAGGGGTTCTGAACCCACTTTTGTAACTAGGATTAGAAGACAAGTTATTGACATTACTCTTGCTTCTAGGAATATTAGTAAACTGATTAGAGATTGGAGGGTAAGTTCGGAAGCTTCTATTTCTGATCACAGGATTATTAGGTTTAGTCTGGGGATTGATCCAATCACCATGGCTACCTATAGGAACCCCAGAAGAGCGGATTGGAATTCTTATTCTAGACTTCTAGGAGATAAAATGATTTTCCAGTCAAGTACTCTTGGTGATATTACTGAATTGGAAAGAAAGGCTAGTATTCTACATGAACACTTAAGTCTTCATTCGAAGAGACCTGTCCTCCCAAGTTGGTTAGTTGTAGTAGGAACCCCTGGTGGTCATCTTCGTTAGAAAAGCTAAGAAGACAAGTTAGGGGCTCTTACAGGAAGGCTGTCCTAACCGATTCTTCGGAATCATGGGATAGTTACAATAGTCTTAAAAAAGCATATAAATATGCTTTAAGGAAAGCTAAGAGAAACTCTTGGAGATCGTTTTGCAAGGTCTAAATTCGACTCAAGAGACATCTAGGCTGATACGGATTCTTGGTAAGGATAAGGATTGTCAGTTGGGTACTTTAAGATATCCTGACGGTTCCTTTACAGGAGGAGAAATGGAGACATTACAGCTCTTGCTTAATACCCATTTCCCGGATAACATAAACATTAACAGTACTGCTTCGCCTGCGGTTGGTGGAAGGAAGCTAGAACCTAGTGACCTGGCCACCGTGGACGAGGTAGTTACTATGGATAGAGTGGTTTGGGCAGTGCAAAGTTTCTCACCATTTAAGTCCCCTGGTCCTGATGGAGTTTATCCCTGTCAGCTACAAAATGGTGGAGATGTACTGATGAAGGTGTTGATAAGGATTTTTAAAGGTTGTTTAATGTTTGGTTATGTGACACATTTTGGAGGGAAGTTAGGGTGGTCTTTATTCCTAAACCAGGAAGAAGTGACTACTCTGTCCCTAAGGCATTTAGACCTATAAGTCTTATGTCTTTCCTTCTAAAAACTTTGGAAAGGTTGGTGGTTAGGTATATTACTGATGGTCTTTGAAGGATCATCCACTCCACCAAACCAACATGCTTATATAGTAGGAAAATCGACAGAGACTGCTTTGCATTGTCTGGTCGGTAGGATAGAATCTGCTCTAGAGAAAAAGGAATATGCTTTAGGGTGCTTCTTTGATGTTGAAGGGGCATTTGATTGGTATGGTTATTAAACCTAGGTTTTGTATGCGGCTGTGGTGTGGTGGCGTCGCATTGAGATAAGATCCACTAAACAGCTGCTTGAGGATATTTAACGCTTGGCTTGTCTGGCGGTGACCGATGCGATGCGGACCACGCCTACAGCTGCAATGGAGACTTTATTAGTAATTCCACCGCTCTTTGTAGAGATGAAAACTATGGCAATGAAAGCCTGTTATAAAATTAAACAGGCAGGTTTTTGGCAGGGAAAGCGATATGGTCACTCTACCATTCATCGCGAGATGCTTTTGAAGGTTCCTGTTACAGGTTTTCCCTCTGATAGAATGTTGAAGACTTTTGTTTTCGAGCATTCTTACAGTGTCAGGTTACCCTCTAGGGAAGATTGGTCAAGATTGGGTCCGTCTGGCATGATACCTGATAATTACTTCCGGTGTTACACGGACGGTTCCAGAATGGATGGTAGGTCTGGAGCTGCGGTCTATTTTGAGACCGGAGATCATTTGACAGTATCTCTTGGTGAATGGACCACGGTCTTCCAGACTGAGGTTTATGCTATTCTTTGTTATGTTTTGGATGAGAGGGTACGTAACACTAACTTAAAAGGTGTTTGTATCTGCTCGGACAGCCAGGCTGCGTTGAAGGCGCTGAGTTCATGCGTCTTCACTTCCAGGTTGGTGTTAGAATGTTCAAAAAGACTGGAAGAGCTTTCTTCTCTGAAGGATGTGCTTCTAATATGGGTGCCAGGTCACATGGGAATTTTTGGAAATGAGCAGGTGGATAGGTTTGCCAAATTAGGCGCCTCTATTCCTTTCATTGGTCCCGAGCCTGCCGTTGGCGTGTCTTCTGGCAAATGTCTGTCAGGCTTCCAGACATGGACAGCTTCACAGCCTTCATCCTTATGGATGAGCTCAGTTGGTTTTCGGCAGTCTAAAATGCTCATCGGGGGTCCGGACAAGGCCATTAGTAAGAAGTTGCTGTGTTTTTCACGGAGCTCTCTCATTGGCATTCGGTTGGATCTCTTACTCGGACATTGTGGTTGAAGGCGGAGGCCCCATCTCACATAATGGGGCTCATGCCGGATCCATTTTGTAGTCTGTGAGACAGCGGAGGAAACACATCCTAGACTGATTGCTTGGGTTTGTGAGGAAATTAGGTCAGGCACCTTTGTCGGGAATAGGAGTCGTGGAAAGCTAGGCTTATGCCGCATACAGGTTTTTTTTTTTTTTAATTGGCCCCGATTTATCGGACTCTGCGGGAAATTCTTAGATGGATTAGATCCGGGTCTGGATTTTTGTTACAGACCCGGCTTGTTGTTGTTGGTTTTCTTGGGGTAGCTATATGGGCCCAGTGAGGCTTTGGATAGCGTAGGGTTTCCCTCCCCACAGACAAATAATAATAATAATAGCAACCGATATTCTTTCAGCTAGATGATTAGACATAGATAAACGAGATGTCAGTGTTACGCCTAAATACTTGAACTGATTCACAGTTTCAATAGGGGTACCTTTAAAGAACCATCGTTCCTTTGAGGAAAGTCTACCACCCTTTCTAAAAACGAGCAGCTTAGATTTGTTTAGATTAACTGTGAGATTCCATTGATCGCAATAGGATTCCAGAATACGAATGTTTCTTTGAAGGGTAAGAGCGGCTTCCGCTAGGAGGAACAGGTCGACAGCATACATCAGAGTATTAATTA
>JAAEAF010006005.1:0-73252 GCA_011037195.1 Triatoma infestans | reverse complement strand
GATATCGTCCAACCTTGTCTAAAAGCTTCGTCTACAATCATAGAACTTAGTTCAGGTGAACAAGTATCACAACTTCGAGCATTTTGTTCTAATGCTAAAGATGTATCACATATGGTGCAAGTAACGTTCGGTAATATACTAGTGATATGACATAATGTGTGTGTGACTTTTATATTTAATTTATCTTCTACTTCTAATTGTTGCGCACAATCATGACATAAGAAACCTTCATCAGTTATGTACATTTTTACTTTAAAACATACATACTGATCAAGCTCAATAATCTGTTCTTCCATTAAACGAAATGAATATTGAAAGATTTATTAGGGTTCAACCCCCTATATATAAGTGATAATGATGATGGTTTATAATTCTTAACGACGTCGTCTGTGATCTGTTCTGTAAAATTTTTGGGTAAAAAACAACGTATTTCTTCGTCGTCAGTACTGTTTCTCATACTAACTAATACCGAAGCCCCATATTTCGTCTCAATTCTTCGCATGGAAAGGATAGTATATGGTATATTTTGGTCGAGGTTCTTTATAGATCTGTAAACTGAATTTTGCTCAGCAGATACTGTATTTAGTAAGTTCTTCAAACCAGACATCTAAAAAAAAAAAGTTTTTTTTCAAGAAAAATATATATTTAAATATTTGCAATAAAAAAATCATAAGTTACCTACAAAAGCAAAAAAATCATGTACTCACAGTGCTGTAGCGAAGTCTTCAGATGAAGTGATGACTGTAGCTCAAAAAACACGGGTATTTATATACAAATCAAGCTGTAGAAAAAACCCCCACTAGGAAAAATAATAAGGAAAAAAAAAAAAAAACCCCCCACTCACAACGAAAATTAGAAAGAAATAAGATAAAAGTGTAAATAAACAACAGCAGATGGCTCAAATGTTCACACACCTGCGTCCGCATCATAAATTAAACCCGCATATATGTAAACAAAATATCTCTCGTTAATTAACTATTTTATAAAGAAAATATTATAAGTGAAGTGTATGCAGTGTGAAGAGTACGTTAATTTAGAAAAATAAAAAAGTTCTATACATGAAAAGCCTTTTAGTAATCCAAATTTATTAGACATATTAGTAAGAATAATAAGAGTTGGACTTGAAAAAAAGTCTTTAATGTTCACACACCTGCACCTATATAATAAGTCAAACCCGCATATATGTAAACATCATACCTCTCGTTAATTAACTATTTTATAAAGAAAATAATATAAGTTGTATGTAAAGTGTATGTAGTGTTATTAATCAATTATTTTTAAAAAATAATAAAAAAGTTCTATACATGAAAAGACTTTTAGTAATCCAAATTTATTAGACATATTAGTAAGAATAATAAGAGTTGAACTTGAAAAAAAGTCTTTAATGTTCACACACCTGCACCTGTATAATAAGTCAAACCCGCATATATGTAAACATCATACCTCTCGTTAATTAACTGTTTTATAAAGAAAATAATATAAGTTGTATGTAAAGTGTATGTAGTGTTATTAATCAACTATTTTTTAAAAAAATAATAAAAAAGTTCTATACATGAAAAGACTTTTAGTAATCCAAATTTATTAGACATATTAGTAAGAATAATAAGAGTTGAACTTGAAAAAAAAAAAGTCTTTATTTAAAATAATTTTACAATTTATATTAAAAATTTATTATTAAATTGTTTATAATTTATCAATTTTTTACGTACAATTTATATTTAATAAAATGTGGTATTCAACTGTTTTGCGTACAATTTATCTTGAATACAAATTTTATTAAATTGTATACATTTTTTACATACAATTTTAAATTTTAACTTATCCATTTTTACGTACAATTTTATCTTTATTACGTACAATTCATTTCTTTAATGCATTGTTCACATATAGTCATTTTTTACATACAATTTAGAATTTTACTAAATTGTTTACATTTTTTTTGTACATACAATTTATCGTTATACTAATTGGTCTATACCAATCCAGGAATTTTTGCTATTGCTAAACCCAATCCATTTCACGAATAATTTTTTATTCTTCCGTCTCAATATTTTTTCTACAAGATATACATTTTTATGTTTAGTTTTTTGCAATTCGGGAGCGTAAAACGCGCCTTTTATAGGCATTCCAGCCATATCTTCCAAAATGTAAGTGTAGGGTATAGTTTTGCGAACAGTTTTCACCTTAAATATTTCAGCAGACCAATTTGGTGTATAACCTTTTGAAAAAATAGTTCTACTCTTCGAA
Organism: Triatoma infestans; assembly: GCA_011037195.1. Taxonomy (NCBI): domain Eukaryota; kingdom Metazoa; phylum Arthropoda; class Insecta; order Hemiptera; family Reduviidae; genus Triatoma; species Triatoma infestans. The sequence continues at coordinate 71,005 of JAAEAF010006005.1, read as the reverse complement.
ATACGTACAAAATCTCCTTCCTTAAAACGTTGCTTATCCTTTCTTTCACCTTTGTATGAATAAACTTCAGTTAAAAGAGATGAGGCATTACTTTCATTCACTTCCGCCGGTCTTATTTTAATAGTTCGATGAACTCTATTGTTATACGCTTTTACTAGATCTGGTAAATGATTAATATATTTGTAACTACCTTGTAGACTGAATAAGCGATACATCATAGATTTAAATGTTCTATTAAATCGCTCAACAATTGAACTTTTAATTGTGCTAAAAGTACTGTAATGATTTATATTATATTTTTTCATAAGTTTCTTAAAATGAATGTTATAAAACTCCTTTCCATTGTCTGTCTGAATGTTCTTAGGAACTCGCTCAGATAAAATCTTTTCTATTGCATGAGTTACATCTTGAGCTCTTTTAGTTTTCAAAGGTTTCACCCAGGCGTATTTGGAAAAACAATCAATCACTGTTAATAAATATTTGTAATTTTTGTTTACACGAGCAAAAGGTATCATTTCTATCAAGTCTGCCTGATAAAGGTCATTTACCCCTTTGAGTAAAGTATGTCGTCTGGGGTAATGAACACGTGCTGGCCTATGAAGTTCATTCACCACAGCTTCCTTAATTGACATGTTAACTCTTAATGTCTTACACAATCTCTTGCGACAGCTATATCTTTACATCCTTATTATAGTTCATCATCACAGGTTATATTCAAAAACTGGTGTTAAGATAGCTGGTGTTAAACGGAGGTTTGGGTTTAGAGCAATCAATCGGTTTTGTATTACCTGCATTGCTCCTTGAACCAATTTATTTGCAGCATCTGTTCGTTCCACATCATAAGCGTTCAAAAGATATTCTTCTGTGATATATTTTTTCAATTTCTTTTCTAAAAATGACTTTGTTTTAAGTTCTAATTGATCTATATATGGTTTGATTAAATGGTCGAGTTCATTTTTTACATATTGTTCAAGATATCCTTTATTAACAGCCTCAAAATTACCCAGTGGATTAGTTACTCCGACTAAACGTTTATTTTGAAAATTAATGTAATTGCCATTTTCATCATCACTGGTATAAAATTCATTATTCACTCTGTGTAATGATCTGCCAAACTTATCGATGGCCATGTTGAAAGTCAAGCTACAATTGAATACACATTGTCCTATACACTCTTTAATAAATAATATCCGCCTCTCTTAACTCCTCGATTATATGGATTTCGTTTTCATGACCAGTATGTCCTGCACTGGTGGATGAATATAAAAGCTGGAGACGGTCCACTAATTCATTAGGATCATCCCAATATTCATAAATACTTTGCCCTTCTATCATACCTTTACCAGTAGATTTTGTTGTTGATCTTAATGTCGGTGTTCGACTTGTGGGGGTGGAGGGTTTTTTTTTAGAAAATAGAGGAGCAATAATATTTTTATACTTCCATCCTCGACTAACACTAACACCTTTTTCCTCACTAAACTGTTTTTTGTACGCATTGCTATCTTTTAAGATATTTTTATAGTTTTCCTTGTCTTGAGCAGAATAATCGGTAGGCTCTTTTAAAAACAACAATTGAAATAAACCTGGCGTACCTTCATACCATTTATCATTTACATTAATATTATCACCATCAGTTGTTACTTTTGCATTACCTATTGTCATATCTCCTTTTGATTGTATTCGAATGCCATATCTATCATCCATATCACTAGTTTTTGAATCAATAAGTTTAAATAAATATGGTTTAATCATTGGACCTATCTTTCCTTGCTGTTCCAAAATTTCTTTTAATTTTTCTTTATCATATTGTTGTGGTATTTGTTTCAGAGGAGTCTTCTTCCCCCCTTCATCTTCAAATATTTCTTCCTCTCTTGTCATCATCTTTTGGATGGGGGTTGATGTGGATGCTTGCTTTAATGGAGTAAACATACCATTTTCATCTTTAAATGTTATCTCTTCTTTTTTAATTATCTCTCTTTTAGGCTTTTTTTTCTCATGAACTAATTCTTGAAGTGGTTCAATAATGGGTTTAAAACTTTTTTCCAGTTCCTCCTGTGATAACTGAAAACCTCGTTTCATGCTTTTGAATTTTGCACGCAGTGATTTAGAAGTTTTAATAAGTTGTTTAGTGACCTTAGGGTCCATGATGTACTGATGGAATTCTCCATTTTTCTATCTATATATAGATAAATGTGTCCAAACCTTTCCGGAATCTACCGTTGCTTAAATCTCTTGTTTTATCTATAGTAATAAATCCATAAGGTTCTTCCCAACAAGTGTAACATATATGTTTAAATTTATCAAATGATATGTCAGGTGAACTTATATGATCGCTGAAAACATGTTTTAGATTTAAATCATCCTGTTTGAAAAGTATAATAAAATTGGCATTATCACGTATAAGATGTTTAGGTATTCGGGCATAACTCTGTGTTAAATAAAAACAGTCAATCCATCTATGTCGACTCATGCTGAAATATTGTCTGATAATATCCTGTTGGTCCATTGCAATATCATCGAAAATTATAATAGAGTTGGTTTTAGCCTCTTCGGGAGCAATTACTTGTTGAGTGTCACTTAATTTATAAAATCCTATTTCTGGAACAAGTTTAAAAACCTGTTCTAAATATAAATATTTTTCTTGTTGAAGTGATCTGCTACATATATATACGTTTGCGAATTTCAGACCATTTGGCTGCACAAGTAAACAAGCCATAACGTTAGTTTTACCAGATCCAGACGTACCACAAATCAACGCTCGTATATTATTTGGTAATAATGTGCCATGTCGACTGACTTGTTCGATTTTTGAGTCAGAGAGTAGATTGAGAATAGGTAAACGTTCACTTTGCTTTTCCAAACGCATCGCGACAATATAAATACGTTTACGTGTAGAGTATTTTCATCATAATGAGAAGAAAAGCAGTTGGGAAAGGACTTATAAATTCAGTGATTAACAAGTTACCATTCGAAGTACATATACTTGGCCATAGGTTTTGTGGGCCTGGAACTAAATTGCAAAAACGATTAGCACGTGGTGATAGAGGTATTAACCCTTTAGACGAAGCTTGTAGAGAACACGACATTGCATACTCTCAACATAAAGATCTAGAATCAAGACATAGGGCTGATCTTGCACTGGCAGAAAAAGCTTGGCAAAGAACGAAGGCTAGTGACGCAACATTTGGTGAAAAAGCAGCAGCTTGGGCGGTGACAAACGCTATGAAAGCTAAAGTGAAATTAGGTGGGAGAGTTAGGAAAAGAAGGAAAACCATTAAAGACGTTATAACAGCAGCACGTGTAACTTCACCTTTATCATCAATTATAGATGCATCGAAAAAAGCCCTAAAAAAGGCGAAAAGATATGTAAAAAAGACGAAATCTGCAAAAATTCCAAGAGTGCTGCCAGTTCCAAGAACTGGTGGAGTTCTCCCGTTTCTTATACCTTTATTCGCAGGGTTATCTGCACTAGGAAGTTTAGCTGGTGGGGCATCAGCCATAGCTAAAGCAGTTAAGGATACACAAAATGCAAGGGATCGTTTGGAGGAGATGAGGAGACATAATAGAAAAATGGAAGAGCAGCAAATTGGTAAAGGATTTTATCTTAAACCGTACAAAAAAGGCTATGGTCTTTACATAAAAAAAGATTGACTACTTCCTAATAGAGCGCTCACAAACATAGATTTAATTAAATATGGTAAAGATATACCAAATTTTAGAGGTGTTTACATGCGTGATACTTTACCAAAATTTCCTAAAAATAATGAGTGTGGTATAGTAAATTTAGACTCAATAAAGAATATGGGAACTCACTGGGTTTCTTACATTAAAAAAGGTAATATTGTCAATTACTTCGATCCATTTGGCAACCTTAGACCTCCTCTAGAATTACTACACTATTTAAAGAATTGCAATATCACTTACAATCGACGTAGATATCAAAAGTGGAATACTCCTTATTGCGGACATTTGTGTCTACAATTTCTCTATAATAATGTGTAACACAGTTTAAAGACATTTAGTCATGTCTTACACATTTACCTTAACAGGTGCTTCTAGCCTTTTGAGCGCTGACATATTTCCACCGATTAGTTTATCAGAAGGAGGCAATTACACCATTGGTTTACTTAGTTTTCAATCATACCACTCTATTCCAAACATAATTGAAAATGTTAATAATAAATTTCATTATGGTGATGATAAAGTGATTGAGATTCCTACAGGCACTTATGAGATTGAAGCTATTGCAGAATATTTAAAAAAGAATTTGCCAGCTCCCGATTCAATAAAACTGAGGGGTAATGTGAACACCTTAAAAGTAGAATTAATGTGCACTCAACCAATTCATTTCGATAAAGAGCATTCAATTGGTCCGTTATTGGGATTCACAAAACAAAAAGTGTTGGATAAAATGAAATATTATAAATCTGATGAAATAGTGAAAATTCATAGTGTAAATACGGTCGCCATAAACTGCAATATAGCTGTAGGTTCGTACAGAAATGGAGTACCTGGACACACTATATATGAATTTTCTCCTACAGTTCCTCCTGGATATAAGCTAGTACATGAGCCTAGTCCAGTCATTTATTTTCCAGTCACCGGAGAGACAATTGATCATATTACGTTAACGCTTACGGATCAAGATAATAACATAGTAGATTTTCGCGAAGAAGTGATCACCATACGTTTACACCTTAAGAAGAATGGGTATTGATTTCCAAACGTATAAAAGAACGGACGTTAAAAGCAGACCATCCAGTATTGAACAGACTGTCCGTCGTAAATTAACGCCTGCAAAGATTAGATTTTTACAACAACTAGGTCTTACGGTAAAACCAAAATGGAAGAAATATTAAATGTGAATGATGAAGTTATGTTTGAGGAGAGAATCATAAATTACGAATATCACACCCACCAACCGTTTACGCAATCACTAGACAATTCCGATGAGATAATTATTTCCGTACAACAACAGGATATTTTCACAGTTCCTTCAAAAAGTTTTCTCTATATTCAAGGACAAGTAAATAAAGATGAAACTACCCCAAACTTAAGTGTGACATTAGTGAGGAATGCTTTTATGTTTCTCTTTGATGAGATCAAGTATCAGTTAAATGGAGTAATAGTTGACCACATCCGTAACCCAGGAATTGCTAGCACTCTTAAAGGTTATGTTTCATTTAATAGTGATAAAGTCAAAGCATTGGAAATAGCTGGCTGGATGCAACCCAATACTAATATCAAGCTTGCTGATGATGATGGTAATTTTGATTGCTGCATTCCGTTAGATACTGTTTTAGGCTTTTTTGAAGATTATAATAGAATAATTCTACAAGGAAGACACGAACTAATATTACATCGAAGTAGAAGTGATAATGATGCTATTGTTACCCAAAACGCAGACGTTAAAGCTTCTATTAAGCTTAAATCAGTACAATGGAGAATCCCATATGTTAAAGTGTCTGATCAACAAAAATTGAAGTTTTTGAAGTTTATCAATAGAGGAGCGCCTATGCACATGGCTTTCAGATCTTGGGATATTATTGAATACCCAACCCTCCCAACTACTAACAAACATACATGGACCTTAAAAACAACCACAAATTTGGAAAAACCTCGTTACGTAATTGTAGCATTTCAGACTAATAGAAAAAATAATCAACTCGTAGACCCAACAGTTTTTGATCAAAATAATATTACTAATGTTAAACTACACCTAAATTCAGAGATTTATCCTTATGATGACTTGAATGTGAATTTTTCAAAAAACTATTTCAGCTTTTTGTATTACATGTATCAACATTTTCAACTTAGTTATTATGGAAAACCGAACCAACCACTAATGTCCAGAGACAATTTCAAAAATATTGCACCAATTATTGTAATCGATTGTTCACGTCAATCGGAAGCCATCAGATCATCTTCCGTCGACATTAGATTAGAAATTGAGTGTAGTGAAGCTTTTAAAGCTAATACTACAGCTTACGCATTAATTTTACATGATAGTATAGTAGAATATAATCCTTTATCTGGTCTGGTCAGAAAATTATAAAAAAGTAGAGGTGGATAAAAGTAGAGGTGGGTGACTTGATTACTTGTATATAAATACAGCTGCAACTCCAGAAAAATAATCATTCCCCCTCAACATGTGTGAATCGGTAGTGATAGATATTCAGTGTTACCAAACTAAAAAGGGGTCATATATTGTAAAAGAATTAGCAATAGTGGACTTTGATGGTGTAGAGAAGCACTGGATTTTCAAACCACCGCCATTTGGAGAGCCTAACTCACCACCTAACAGATGGGTTTTCCGAAATCTCCATGGAATCAAGTGGAGGGATGGTGAGGTGAACTATGATCAATTATGTTATAAATTAAAATTTTTAACTATGAAATATAGCTATTTATATAGCAAAGGACTGGAAAAGTGTAATTTTCTAAGTGAACATATTGGAAAAACTGTTTTTAATTTAGAAAATTTTGGTTGTCCTAGTATAAAATTCATCAAGTATAATGAAAGTAAATGTGACTATCATAATATGTTAATTAATGATAAATTTAATTGTGCTTTAAAAAATTGTAAAATGTTAATTAAATGGATAAGGGAAAACAGTTCATTAATAGATTTTGATGTATACGAAGTTAGATTAAATACATTTAAAAATTGCCAATTAGATGTAAGTGAAGAGGTACTTTCATTTAATGGATTTATTAAACTAAAAGATAATGTAATTAAATGTGTTTATTGCAAAACTGAAATACCAGTTAATTTAATTAAAAACTGCCCCTGCTATATCCATAAATTGCGAAATCCTAAATGTGTATGGATTGTGAAAAATGGAATTTAAAAACAATTGTTTAATAAAAATATTTTTTTATATAAAAATTTATCTTCTTTTTTTTTTTTTTTACCCCTTTATTTCTCCCATGCCGGTATGATTCACCCACCCATCTTTTCTACCTGGAGTGGGGTCTAGTGCGTATATATATCCCTCCAGGTCCAGTAGTTATATTAGTTCTCATACAATGCCTGAAATACGCGAAACAGATATGGATTGTAAGTAGTACTTTTTTCTTTCCTAAAACTTTTTTTATATATAATATATAGTTATTTTATATATAACTTTTCTTTGTTATAGTAATGCGGTGCCCGATAAGCCCGCTGCACATAATAAAAAGGACGCGCCTTATACCACACCTTTATAAATGTTCCAAAAACAACCCCGATTTTAAAAGATGTGAAGGGTGTGGGGTGTATTGGGCCCCTCAACCAATACTGGAAGAGCATCAAAAAAGATGCGTCAAATTCAAAGAATTTGAAGATTTATTACGCCAATTTAACGATTTATAAACAAGATTGTGAGTACTTCATTTTTCTTTCATAAAACTTTTTTTTTCTTTTTTCTCATTTTTTTTTTCTCATTTTTTTTTTTTTTATTTTTTATTTTAGTATACTCCGGAGAAGAATTAGAATAAATTATAAATATATTTATATTTTTTATGTATTTATATTTTATATATTAAAATTAGTATTAGTTAATTAATAGTATTACTTTTATTTTTTTATATAGTAATTTTATATAGTTAGTATATAGTTTAATGTATTAAATCTTAAAAAAATAAAAATAAAATGTATTAAAAAATGAAATTTTATTTATTTTATTCCTTACATTTTATCAAATAAATTTTTTTCTTAACCAGCACATAAAAACTATGAGGACAAAGTCCTCCAGATTTTTAAGCAGGGTGTGGTATATATTGAGCACTTGAAACATACTTAATGAACATAAGGAAAGATGTGTAAAATACTTGGAAATGAATTTAAAATACTTGGAGAAAAAATTTAAAAAAAAATTTTAATATATTCAAACATAAAGTTTTTTTTTTACAATTATTTAAACATGAAGTTTAACTCATATAGGTAAAATTGGAGGGTTGCATTGCTATTCAACTACCCAGTTTCAACTACCATTCCAAGGTCACAAAAATTTATATATTTAAAACATAAAGTTTTTTTACAATTATTTAAACATGAAGTTTAACTCACACACATCATATACAAAATTCACTTCACAAACCGCAAGGACAACATCCTTCGCTATTTCCAAATAGATCAATTAGATCTAATTTAATGCGCATTCCATGTTCATATATAATTGTACAGATACATATATCAGCACACCCCTCTTTAGACTTTGAACAAATGCATTGTTTATAGTGACCATTAGACGCTTTTTCAATAAATTTCTTCGAATATTCTTGCAACGTCAATAACTGCCAGTTTAAGACAAACATTTTCTTGATAAAATCAAGACCGTCATCATCTACATTCATGGAGGAAAATTTATTTTTAAATTTTTGATAATTTTCCAGAGCAACTATTCTCTCCCACACATCAACCATTGTTACCACACAATAAACTAAGAGAAAAAAATTTTATTCAAAGCAGCTGTTTTCTCCCACACCGCATGCGCAGGTGTGGTCAAAACTCCATTGCGCATGCGTAAAAAACAGGAAATTCCATTCTACCGACAGTTGAGAGAGAAACTTAGTTTTAAGCTGACCCATTTGGTAAGGTGCGGTCAACAGCAAACTCCATTGCGCATGCGTAAATTCCATTCTACCAACATTGATTGTCTAAAACTAGGATAAGGGACCCTTATTTTGGGAGAGAGGTAGGGTGGGGGGTAAAAATTAGGGGCGAGGGGACACTTTCCTGGGCGGGGGGCAAAACTTAGGGCGAGGGGGCCTGGGGGTAGGCGGGGGTAACTCTCAGAGAGGGGGGTCGAACCCAGGGAAGGGGGTAAACCGGCCAACATAAAGGGGGCAAAACCAACCAAACTTAGGGCGAGGGGGCCCCGGACAAAGGGCGGGGGGTAACAATCTAACCGAGCCCGCTTGAACCCAAGGCGAGGGGCACACTACACACGGCCGCCATGTTGGATTGTTTCAGAATGCCCCTTTTATACCTACTAATAGATGGCCAAAATTCTGAGTTTCAAGAAAATTAGTAAACCGGAAGTGCGTTTTTACAGGACAGTTTTTTCAGTTTTTGACGAATTTCATAAAATTTCGTACACAAACTATAAAATTGGTCAATTATAATTTTGAGAATTGGAGCAAGAGAAAGTTATGTGAGTGTTTCACACCAGATTTTTTTTTTTTTGCTTTCTCTTACTACTCAGTAGTAAGAAGTACTGTGATCTCGTTAAATTTTCGGAATTGAGCAACATGGGCAAATTGGAAATTTCCCCGTGTAATAGTGAAAATGAGTTTTTTTTATTTTAAAAATGCATTTATTTCTCAATGTAATCTCCCTTTAGTTTCTTAACAGTTTGTCTAACGCGTCTCCAATAACTGGATGACCGTCTCTGAAGTGCGATTCTGGAAGGTCTTCAAAATATCCATTTACCGCTGCTATCACCTCTTCATTCGACCCAAAACGTTTTCCAGCCATGAATATCTTAAGGTTTGGGAATAGATGATAGTAAGAGGTAGATAAATTTGGTGAATAGGGAGGATGTTCCAACAATTCTTAGTTCAAATCTCTCAATTTTCCCATTGCCAAAGCGCCTTTGTGGGCGGGTGCATTGGCCCTGGTGAAAGTTTCTTTTGCAAACTAGGCCTTTCCTCACATATTTTTTCATCTAGCTGGTCAGAATATGTGCTTAGTATTCCCTATTAAGTGTCTGAATTTTTTGGCAAGTATTCAATTAAAAGAATCCCTTTGGAATTTCAGAAGAACCATGCCAGCCAATGCAATTGTGTTTGCTTTCTTCGGTGCAAAACTACCGGTTTCTACCGACTGCTTGGACTGTTGTGTTTACTCAAGTGAAAAGTCGTAAACCCAATGTTTCATTCATCGTAACAAAGCGGCGCTGAAAATCGGTTGGATTCTTCTTAAAAACGGCACAAACATTGCTGAGAAACTCGATTCCTCATTTGTTTGTGATCAGCATTTAACAAATGGCGCACCATTCTTGCAGAAAGCTTTCTCGTACTGAGTTCTTCGTGTAAAATGGGCCGTATCCTTTCTTCTGAGATATCTATAGCCTTAGCTATCTCATACACGTATAATATTTTCTTCGGTAATTACAGTTTTTGACCGTCCTTCACGTGGATCATCTCCAATCGATGTTTAAACTTAGATGCCCACTTTTTACTATTGATAACGAAGGTGCAGACTCCTTATACACTTTCACTAACTATGTATGAATTTCTGTTGGCGATAAACCATCCAAAATGAAGTATTTATGACGGAATGGTATTCAAGTTTACTCATTTTGTCAAAAATACACAATACGCTTAGTTTAAACAGCCGTATAGAACAAACTATTTGTCTCATGTTTGGAATTTACTTTTGAAACAAATGTGCCAACATAACAAAACAGTAATTTCATTTGTAGCAGTGCCATCTATGGGCTAGGCCGAGAAATTTTCACCTCGCCGTAGTACATGTTTTGAGGTTTCTTGAGTACGAAAAAACTTCCTTTTATCACAATCTCCAAAATGGATTAATTAAAAGAAACTTGAAAAGCAATGTTAAGTGAAGTTATGTTTAAAATATTTCAAATGAGTTGAATGCGAATTGAAAAAAAAGCTGTTCTGAAACACTCACACGAATTTCTCTAATTGCGAATTACTTAGTTTATTATTGACAAATTTTTATATCAATGTTTTTTACACACAGTAAGAAAATCTTTAAAAAAAAAAACCTTGCACACAACTTATTTCATTATCTTCCAAAAATCACAATTAAAATAACTGTTTTTTTATATTTAGAGTCTGAGGCAACTCCTTATCTTCATTACCGCATCCTATATAATCAATGGCAGTTTTTTCAAACAAGTGAAGGTCCTAAAATAAGTCCATGGTATCATAGTTACTCCGATCTAGTTCTAGGTGAATCACATACAGTATTGACGTCAACTTATGGCAGATAATAATTTTTGTTTTTACAAAGAAATTTATTTATGGTGATCGGCAGTGCTGGAGGAAAAGAAAAGTCGCTGAGATTTATTTATCTATAATAAATTCTATTTATAACGAGATAAATAAATTGGAAATAATATATTTTTTTTTTCTGCATTGTAATGTATTACAACAACAATCAGATGAATATTTTATATTTACGACTAATATTACAAAATATATTAATTATTCACATATTTATTTCATATTTCAATAACTATTCATATTTTAGGCCAATATCAATTTAAAATATTAATGTATGCATTAAATATTACATTAGACTAGGGTTTTGTTTCATATAATAAAATTTGGATCGATTAATTTCTTAACAAAAATTCTGTTTTAACCTATGTCTTTTTAGTTTTGTTTTAATAACGTTGTATATTAAAAATAGATCTCTCAATAATTATAAAAAGTAAATAAATTGATTTAAAAATAATGTATGTTGTATACGGGTTTATAAGTGATGAGGAAGTGGGTAAAAATCCACAATTTATCCCTCGTGGTGGGATTTGACGTGGTGTTTTGTATGTCTTGGTTTATTTGGCATTGTATTGTTATTCTAGTGCCGGGATCTTCCAGAAACGGGAACTCCCTCTAATTATTCTTCGTTCTTTCTAACTCTCACACAGCAGCTTCTGTAGATTTTGTTCTGAGAGATACTATTGCAAATTCGTGATTAGAGATGCATCATATTTGGATATCGCCGATGTAATTGTATTGGTTCCTTTGTGTCGATGGAACTCGTACTTCTTGCGCAAAAGGTGTAGAGTTTAGCTTTGAGTTAGGACCTCTGAGAGGCCCTAGTACATTGTAAGCGGTGGAAAACCGTGCAGGGGAATTAGTGGAGAAGTTTAGCAGACCGGTTATTAGAATTGGGCAGTAGTTAACAAAAAAAAGTAGTTAACTATATTTTTAAGTGATAATTAAGTTACGATTAGTTACGTAATAGTTATGTAGTTGCAACTAACGATTTACAAAATATAGTTAGCAGTTTTTTTGCAATTATGCTGAACTCCAAGCGGTTTTCTTTAGCAGCAGACACCACTGCCCATCACCGGACAGTGAGCTGTAGAGGCACCTAGGTAGAGAAAATCCAAAGATGGCACTGCTGGATTCGAACTCGAAAACTCCGCGTGAGATTCCAGCAAGCTACAACTGAGCTTATGAATCCCTTCCCTTCAATGAAGTTACAGTTGGATTGTAAAATTACAAGTGATGGCTGAAAAATTACTAACTCGTAGTTTTTTGTTTAATGTGTGGGTGTGTGTGTGTTTGTGTTATTTAAAAGGTGCACAACATGTCAGGTCTTTCGCACCTTTTACCTTATCTCTGATGGACACTATACTGATTGAGTTGAACTATTAGTTACCTAACCAGAAAATCTAACAGAACTTGCCTAACATCTATGAAATCGGACCTATATTGATTCTACAACTACTTGAGGTGGCATACTTGATATTCTTCGCACCCCTAGAGGATCATAACCTAAAGTAAAACTAATGTTTACATTATTATTATTATTGTTATCAGACGGGTGCCCAAAGGCGCGGGACCTAAGCCTATGTGGCTCTTATCCCCTCGATACCCCCCGTGACCCCTTAATTAATCTCCCCCGGTAACCTACCGGTTAATCTACAATCCCAAGATGTCCCTAAACTCCAACTCGCCCAGGCAATCCTGCGAGAGTGGTGTCCTTCCAAATATATGAAACCTAGTTCCAGCGAAACGGGGACACTGACATAAGTAGTGATACACCGTTTCCCTAACTCCGTCATCACAGTTCTGACAAATGGGACTCCGCGTCCTCCCTATGTTAAACAAGTGACTGGACACCCAAGTGTGTCCAGTCACTATCCCTACCAAGGTTCTCAAACCCGTCCTACTAAGAGACAGGAGATACTCCGAAATTCCCTGCTTGCTTGCCTTTATAAATCTTTTAGATTGGAGGCACCCCTGCGTGTCCCCCCCAGCGTTTCTCCAAAGCTCTCGTCTCCCAAAGTCTAATCTGTTTGTCGCGAAACGTCTTTGTAACGGCCAGGGCTGGTTCAGGACCACAAAATGGTAATGATGATCCCTCCCTGGCCAGCCGATCCGCCCTCTCATTGCCCTCTATTCCCGCATGTCCGGGTATCCAATAGAGATGCACCTTACCCCTCCTAGCCAAAGCGATAAGCCTTCTCCTACATTCTCCCACTAATTTCGAACTCCACCAAGGCTTACTAAAAGCCCTTAGTGCGGAATATGTACATTATTTTACTCCAATTTACACTTATCGTCACGCATTCATACAGAATAAACATACCAATAAATACTTACTTAAATGAGCTCATACTAATAAATACTTCCAAGCAAATAAATACATACGCACATTAAAAATGGACAATCGCACTATACTACGTATACGCATTAAACTTAATTTCGGGTGGAGTACTCAATATTCCTCGCAGCTTAAACATAACTAAACCTATATTAACTAGTAGTTGAGTTACTACTATTCTTGTATGCTGTGATTCTTGAAGTGACATTTTTCATCTCATACAATTTTTTTGTCAAATTTGAATCAGATTACGTTGGAAACTTAGCAATCAAAAATCAACTTGGAAATAAATATGTAAAACACAATATATAGTTATGTAGTAAACAAGAAAAGAAAAACGGAGCCTTTAAGTAGTTAACTGTTAGTTTTATAACTAATTACAACTATAACTATATACATATTGGTTTTACTCAACTACTTACGAGTTTCAACTACAACAACTCGAAAAAGTAATAAAACTACAAAAGCAACTGTAATGAAATTTGTAGTTGTTAGTTGTTGTTCACAACTAATGAAACTGTAGTTTATAACTTTGCCAGACTAGAACAGGGACGCTAAGATTTTTGAAGAAGTGGCCATTCCACTTAGTCCGACAGAATAAGTTGTATTGTAATTTTTAGCATAACTCCCAAGTAGATAACCCTTAAAACAAAACGATAACCTCACTAAGGCTGATATAATTAAAAGTTTTCCACTTTCCATAATATATTTATCAGCATTTCTCGTTATTTGATTGGATATTAAGAATTGTAACATGAATGAAAGATCTATGTATCATAGATCAAATTAATGAGCCCGGAGGTAGGGCTCTATTTATTAATATTATTAACAATTCCAGTCACTGATACGACTAAAAGACAAAAGTTTTAACACTAAACAATAAGAAAATCAATTTTTAAATTCTATAATTTTTCTTTGTTGTTGAATATTGAGTGGGCAGATAGATAGTGTCATACATTAATGTCTGCCATTAGTGAATGACAGCTCTAATAACCAAATTTGTTATTTTGGTATGAATAACAAATTACCCGTGAAAATTATAGTGGAAACAACTTGAAATACGGAAAGAATAAAAAAAAAACAATAACATATCTCTGTGGTTAATATGAATACTAATTTAAAAAAAATAAATAAATAAATAAACGATAAAATATACCGTATTAACTTGAATAAAGAAAAAGATTTCTTTACAATAAATCCAAAGATATACCCAGCTATACAATACTGTAAATAGAAATATTAATAGTAACATATAGTATTGTAAGTTAATCTGATTAAATATTCTATTGAAACAAACTGAAATCTAATATGTAGATAAAAGACCCATTAGCTTTAACCAAAAAAATAAAAAATATGAATACAATTTGCCTGGCGGTGCATCGTGCCCAACTATCTTGCCAACTTATTGGCACTGCCAACTTATCTATCAGATATTTCTTTTTATTTTTATTTCTTATGCCACATCTTCTACAACTTGTTTTTTTTTTTAAGAAAAAAGTAACATTTCACCATAAAAATAATAAAAAACAAATGATTGGCTACATACGTTTGTCTGTATCTCATTAAATTAATGTAAATTACATATTCATTTATAGTTTTCGGTGTTCACCTTTTTTTCTTTTTGAAAATAATGTTATTTTGTAAAATTACATTATATTACTAAACTTTCTGTTTTCAATATAATTTCTTTTGATTTGAAACTATAATATCTATTTTTTAAACATTAAAAATAAAATGAAGAACTTAAAAGATCGCTCTACTTTCCGCCATCGTTAATAGTTATACATCGTTAATAATTTTTTTTCCTAGTAATCTGATGGATTAATCGATTGTTGTGGTTCCGCAGAGCTGGAAAAAGCATCACTGACATTTTCTGTGATAGCCTGCTTCTTTTTGTGGTCATCGATCGATTTCGGTGGTTCGCCTATCTTCAGGATGCGTTTGTCAAAAATTGTTTGATACAGACTTGCACAGAGCAAATTCAGTTTATAACTCATGAGTCACGGCTATCACGGAAAATGTCTCTGAGGATTAAGGATTCTCTGTCTTTAAAAAGAAATCTGGTGTGAAACACTCACACGACTTTCTCTTACTGCGAAATGGCAAATTTCTTTCACACATACAATAATTCTTATTAGTGTTTAATACCGTCGGCATTTCTATGGAGAAAATTAAAAAAAACAAAAAACTGAAAAAACCTATTCACAGTAAAGTCGCACTTCCGCTCAAACGATTTTCTTCAAACTGCGAATTTTTGGGAACTTACACAATTCTAATTAATATTATTTGATTGACAGAATTGTATCGCACATTGTTGAAATGAAATACCACTTTAGAGGAAACCATAACCCCGTCACACCTCCAAAAGTGCCATTAAATGAATTTACCTAATAAAAGTTGTAGCTCTTTGTACGGATAGTAAAGTTGGAGCCGTTTTGGAGAAAAATGCAAAAACCTAAAAAACTACTTTCGATAAAGCGCGCTTCCGGTCATCCGATTTTCTTCAAACTCGGAATTTCGCCAATATATTTAATTTTAATTAATATTATCCAGATGATAGAATTGTGTAATAAACTGAAATAGCACATTAGAGAATACCGTAATCCCGGCTCCTCCTCCAAAAGTGCCCTTAATGTTACAAATAAAAGTTTTAGCTCTTTGCTCTTAATATGTGTTCAAAGAAAATCGTTGAAACTGTTTTCGAGAAAATTACAAATTCATTCATTAAAAAAATAAAAATTCAGTAATGTGCCACTTCCGGTTGATGGATTTTGGCCGAAATTTTCGTGTTTGGCGCAGTGGTAGTACCTAAACGGAATACGAAGTTTGAGCTTCCTGCAACTTTTCGTTTGTATGATATTCTATTCACACTTACACACTCACACACACAATGTACTGAAAACTACTTTTTTTGACTCAGGAGACCTCAAAAAGTGTATTTCTTGTGAATACACAATTTCGAAATTCTGGCACGATCTCAATACTTCCTCTAACAGCAGTTAGAGAAAGTAAAAGCAAATGTTAGCAATATTGATGTATAGTGAATGTGGCAAAAGTAAATTCACATCATTGGCCTGGTAACATTAAGATCCCTGATTAAGAGGCTAATCATCTAAGGAAAATCGGCAATATCGATCGTGAGTGGTATCACTCGGGCAGCCTAAGTTTAGAAGTTCACACTCATTGCAAAGTCTAGACCTACTTCCCTTTACGGGCATCCACTGATGTTAGGAAATCAGAGATTATCTTTCTTACGATAGATTTCCTTATTTTTAGGTCATCAATCACTTTCTAGCCATCGCACATCTTCAGGATGTTTTGAAAATAACTGAGTGATCTGGTTGAGTAACAATACCATTCAATGCAATATCTAACATTCAAATGTGATTGCATTGAAAGATGCTAGTCAACTATCTTAGCTGTTTGCCATTAATTTAATGATGATGGGCTAACGCTCGAAACTGGTCGATGATCATAAAGAAAGATAGGATTTATTTTACAAATAGTGATAGAAACAAAACTGTTGCAGAATTATCGCCTCAGTCGTTCGATTTAGTATTGTGTATCTTCAGGTTCTTCGAATGAGAAGTACACTGGAAGCAACGGAACAATATTTTGAGTCTAATTATGCTGAAAAAGAATGCAATCCATCTCTCATTTTGATTCAAAGCTTGACGAACTTAAATACATATTTCACTTCTGATATACTTTAATTTCTATTCTGATAGAGTCGTTATTTTTCCCTTTGAAATCTCTACCTTTATTTCAAAAAAAATCTGGTGACTCAAGTTTTTAAATTGTAATTGACAAACTTTATAGTTAATGCATCAAATTTATTAAATTTGTCGGTGATTTTATGGAGAAAGTTGCAAACACTGGCAAAAACTGTTTAGTAGAAACGCAAATCCGGTTTACTAATTTTCTGGTAACTCGGAATTTTGGCAATCTATTTATTTCTAATTAATTTTGTTTAGTTGGTAGAATTGTATAATCAACTATGATAGCGCTATCGCGGCAAACATAACCCTATACACTCCCAAAAGCCCCCTTAAATGAGTTTACCCGCATAAATATTACAAATAAAAGTTTTAGCTCTTTATATGTGTAGTTCACACAATTAGTTTAAAGAAAATACTTGGAGCCGTTTTAAAAAATGTCGTAGAACATTGGAAAATACTTTTCAGTAAAAACGCACTTCCATCTATCTATCTATCTATCTATTCGGCGCTACAACCCTAATGGGCCCTGGCCTCCTCAGTGAGCGTAATCCATGAATCGCGATTAGCTGCAGCCGCTCTCCAATTGCGAACTCCCAAAGGTTCCTCGCGTCGTTGGTCACACCGTCCAGCCATTTCAGCTTAAGTCTGCCGACTTAAGGGCTCCAAAATTCTCCTTAAAATTTTTCTTTCGAAAACAAGGAGATTGTCTTCGTCCCTTTTGGAGATAGTCCAGGTCTGGGAGGCATATGTTAGTACTGGGCCTATGAGCGTTTTATATAATATAATTTTTGACTTCCTGGAGATTAATTTGCTTTTCATGTGCTTTACCAAGCCGTAGTAGCATCTGTTGGCAGCCATGATCCTTTTACTTATTTCCTGCGAAATACCATGAGAGGAGTTGACTTGAGAGCCAAGGTAGGAGAATTCCTACACCTTCTGAAAGCAGAACGGACCTATTTGTAGGTTCTCCCCTGGGCCACCTCCAACAAACATATATTTTGTTTTGGTTTCATTTATTTGGAGACCTATTAACGATGCTGCTTTCAGGAGTGAGAGGAAGGCAGTCTTCAGTTGAGGCAGGATCGTGCAATAATATCTATGTCGTCGACATATGCAAGCAGTTGGATTGATTTGCTGTATACTGTGCCCGTTGTCTGAATGCCAGAGTCCCTGATTAATTTTTCGATGGCTATATTAAAAAGGAGGCAGGCAAGAGCATCACCTTGCCTCAGCCCTTTGCTTGTTCCAGATTCAGGAGACATATCAGACTGTACACGGACCACACATGTGACCACCTTCATTGTCATTTTGACTAATTTGATGATGGACTAATGTGATGGAGGATATTTTCATCTCGTCCATTGCCTGGTAAGCTTTGGACGTTCAATGCTGTCGTGCGCACTTTTAAAATCAATGAAGAGGTGGTGTGTTGGCACTTTAAATTCCATCCCTTTTTCCATGATCATGCGGAGGAAAATGATCTGGACGACTGTAGATCTGCCTTTTCTGAAGCCCGCTTGATAGTTTCCTATTTCTTGATTTACATAGGCGCTTAGTCGGCTAAAAAGGATATTCGAAAGGATTTTATAAGCACATGATGGAAGGGAGATCCCTCTATAGTTTGAACAATCCAATTGATCACCCTTTTTATGTATGGGACCTTTTTATATTTTATTCCACCTGCGCGGCATTGTCTCATTAACCCAGATAGATATTATTAGGTTGCTACCTTGCAAAACTTGTCCCCGCCATTTTTGAGTAGCTCTGCAGGCAACTCATCTACTCCAGGCGCCTTGTTATTTCTCATTTCAGTAGTGGCATCCATAATTTCATCAGGGTTGGGGGGTTCGACATCGTCATCCCTAATTTCTGCACTCAAAACGCACTTCCGGTCATCTGATTTTCTTCAATTTTAGGAATTTCAACAACATATATAATTCTCGTAATTAATATTATTTAGATCATAGAATTGTGTAATAAACTGAAATAGCACTTTAGAGAACAATCTAACGCCACCTCTCCTCCAAAAATGTACTTAAATGCATTTTCCCTGATAAATGTTTCAAATTAAAATTATAAGATCTTTGTAATATTGTTTGAAAGAAAATTTTTGGAACCATTTTTAAGAAAATTGTAAAAAAGTAAATAAAAAAAAAAAAATCATAAAGTATACTTCCGGTTGAAGAGTTTTGGCAGATATCGTACTGTCAGATCTCATGGTGATACCTAAAACGAAATATCAAGTTTGAACTTTCTGCGATTTTTCGATTTTGAGCTATGCTGTTCACATACATACATACACCCACACACAGTTCATTTGCTCGAAACCACTATTTTGGACTCAGGGAACCTCAAAACGGATATTTCCGGTGAAAACTCGATACTGAAAATTTGACACGATTACAATACTTCCTCTTACTAGTAATAAATGGAAGTAATATTTGGGTAAAATGGTAAGTAGGCTTAACAATAACTTCATAATTTATTAAAGATAGAAACAATATTAAATAATTTTTATAATATTTTATCAAAATATTGATTTGGCAACTCGGAATAAACCTCTGTTATGTTTTGGGTATATAACTTAATTTTCTTAATTTTTTTATTAGAATTATCTACTTATTATGTAATTAAAAAAAAGAAAAAAAAAATGAGTTATCTATTTGTAAATAACAATATTAATAAAGTTTTTAACACGATTTTAACCTTTAAAAAAATATGAAAACTATTTTTTTTAACAAATTTACAATAATATTAATATTTTAAAAGTTTATATTATTAAATAAAAATTAGATTTTTATCAAATTTTGTGAGGTAATATTTGTTGTTTTTTTTTTTCCTTATTGAGTTAAAGATATTATTAGGATGATTCATAAATGGATATAAATTTAAAAAAAAAAAAAATAATAATAATGTAATTAAGAATAATAAATAGGTAATAAATATCTTTATTATTAAATGAATTGTTTTTCCCAGTGTTAGTTATTATTTTTAGTATATAACGATAAGAAGAAAGAAAAATGGTCTCGTTAAAGTAACATTTAGATAGAGCACGGACATATAATACATTTTTATTATAACTATACTCCATGATATTTATACATATTTTATTGCGAACATTTATTATACTTTAAAGCTTCTTATCATCTAGTGAAACATTCTTATATACGATTAAACCAGGTAAAACAAAATAATATTAAAAAAAAAAAACAAAATCATCGACTGCTATTAATGTTTATATTATTGTTTATTTCTTCATTGTCCTTATTATTTAACTTTTTATATTGTTTTTTTTTTTTGTGTTTTTTAAACATTAATGTCTTAAAATGTAACTATGTTTTATATATATATAATGTTATTGTTTGATAAAAACATTTTATTAATAAATAAGAGTAGGAGGTTGTTTTATTATATATATTGGAAATTCTGTTTCTATTATTAATAAAATTTTATGAATATAATATTGTATTAAAACATCTAATATAATATCAAGATCTCGTTAGAATTGTAGTTTAATATCTCTACTATCTTTCAAAATTAATTATTTAGTTCTAAAAAAGAAAAAGAGTAAATCATTTATCTAACCTTAGAACCCTGCCAAAAACAAGTTGCAAGAACATCCCCCCTCCTTATAAAGCACAAAAAAAAAAAAATCGGGTGTGAATCACTCACCCAACTTTCTTTTACTGCAGTTTAAAAACTTGTAATTGACACATTTTATAATTAGTATAACAAATTTAATCGAAATTCGTCGCTGTTTTTATGGAGAAAATCACGAAAACTAAAAAAAAAAAAAAAAAAACTGTTCAGTAAAAACGCATTTCCGGTTTACTAATTTTCTCGGAAACTCGGAATTTCCGGTATTTTATTTATTTTTAATTAAATTTGTTTATATAGTAGAATCGTAAAATCTCCTACGATAGCAATTTAGAGGTAAAAAACATAAGCTACTCCTCCCACCAAAAATCCCCTTAAATGGACTTTATCCGGA
This sequence comes from Triatoma infestans, assembly GCA_011037195.1. Taxonomy (NCBI): domain Eukaryota; kingdom Metazoa; phylum Arthropoda; class Insecta; order Hemiptera; family Reduviidae; genus Triatoma; species Triatoma infestans. The sequence goes on along the minus strand of JAAEAF010006005.1, from coordinate 50,001 downwards.
GTAAAGTTGCAAATAAAAGTCTCTTTATTGTCCACATCTTAGTTTTGAAAAAAATCGTTGGAATCATTTTCGAGAAAAACGCAAAAAAATATATAAAAAAAATCATTTAATAAAGTGGTACTTTCGGTTTTAGAAATTTTGACTATCGATTCCGTGGTAATAAGTAAACAGAATATCAAGTTTGAACTTACTGCGATTTTTGTTTTGTAAAATAAGTATAGTAGTTTTTTTGTTTGTTTTTTTTTCGCATCAACTACTGTGGTTATTAGCGCCCCCAAATCATTATTTACTTTCTCATGCTAACGCCGCTCGATCTGGGATGACACATGCTGCTAACCTAGTTGGCTTCTTGCACAACACCTTGCTGAACAAGGCGGGGAAGAGCCCCAGGTTCTGAATCTTTCCACACGTCCCCACTTATATCATCAATCTAGTCGACGAGGGGGAGTGTGGATTTATTGTTGTGTCATCCCTTTAATTGCCACAAGTAATTTGAATAAAATTCACGACGAGTAAAAGTACTTTGGGTGCCATGTTGCATCAATATTTTCATTTTTATTTTTATGTACACTTTAGCTACATAATCTATTCTGAGGAGGCTATTTACTATAAAACTAGTTTGAATGTGCAGTACTTTCAACAAATGTTCCTGCACTCCCTAAAATGGACTAATCAATGGAAAAATGGACTAATAAATATTATGTATTATTTATGTTATATTATGTATTATGTATTATTAGTATGGATTAATAAATATAGCGCCCCCAAAAATGGACTAATAAATATTAATTGTAAATAGGTGTGTGTTACTAACGTGCATTACTAACGTTTAAATATAATAAATTAATTTGTTAAAAATATTATGTAACGGCAAGAGAGAGAGCCAAGCCCGACTAAGAGAAAACAGACTCTCTCACGTACTCTCTCAGTCAAGCAGGCTAGAGTGGGGAGAACCTGTATATAAGTCAGCGAGAGATCTAGACATAGATCAATCAATCTATCAGTTTCAACATACATCGCATCGTGTCATGACTCTAATCTAACCCTTTATTCTATTAAATCATTACAGTCCAGTGCAGTCAATGTAAACTTATAGTTATATTATAATAGTGTCTTCATATCTCGTCTACTTAATCAATCCCAATTTCTCTCCTCAACAACTCCATTATAGTAGCATAAAGAAAGTATAAATAAAATCTTTCATTTTAAAATATTAGAATTCCTATAGAAGAAAGTTATATGAGTTCTTCACTCCACTTTAAAAAAAAAAAAAATTAAGAGCAGTAAATTTAATAATATTAAATTAGTAGTAAACTAAAGTAATCCGTTTTTTCGCGACCTTAACGTCAAACTACCAAAGTCGTTGACGGAGGCGGAAGTACTTACTTTGATATTAACATTTTTTTAACGAATATAAAAATTAGCAATTACGTACGCGGGACTCGAACTGAGGACCTCCCAGTTATAAGACCATTCTCATATCCACTACACCATCACCCGCCTGTAGATTAAAGTAGTAAACTATAATTTAATTCATCCTTTTGAGGATAAAAATTGAGAAAAAGAAGACAAATTTCTCGATAATCTTCCTTAATTATGTGCAGTAATTTGTTTTGATTTGTAATGAATTTTGGCTTAGTCCGTGCTTCAGAACAATTACAATGCAGGGAATTCTTCATTTCATCAAGTGGCAATTATCACAATTCTCTTACATGATCTATCCTTGAACTTCCATATATATTCCATTCCAATTTCTATTGGATAAATGACGAAGGATAATATAATATAAAATAATTGTGACGTTATTAGTACCATTGAAAAACGTTGTTGAACCTTTCTTAGATTTCGTATGATTGATTGTTTTGGAAACATTTTTCTACAAATATTTTAGTACATTTTATTCGTTATCTCATAATGAGATAAATAGAAAAGTTCCAAACAAAGAAAATGCTATTGTCCAAAAATTAAATCAAAAAGGAAAAAAAAAAAAATATAATAGATAAAAAAATTATACTATAAAAGAATTTTTTTACTTCTAGCCAACTGAAATACTAATTACTAGATGATGATTTAGTAATACATCCGGGAATATTTTATTATTTCCGTTAGTAAAATATAAAGATTAGGAAGTTATTGTTTGGTATCTTTATATCTGTTAGTATTTTTTATTACTTTAGAAATTTTTTTACAATGTTAGAATCATTTATATTCATGGTGTACATTATATTATATTTATTATCAGCAGAAAACTATTATAGTGAAAAAGAAAAAGAAATGACAAAAGTATTCATATCAATTAGATATACAATAAAAAGTAATAAAATAAAGCAATACTGGCAATATTTCCTGTTATTATATATATATATATATATATATATATAGAAACAATTGTGTACATATAAAAAAGTTTCTAGATAAAAATGCGACTTACTTGCGATAACTTAAATAAGTAACTGATATAAAAAGGAAGTTGTTGGAAGGTAAAAATCCAAATGTAATCTCTAGATGACTGATTGCCTGAGGAGGTATTCTCGGAGATTGTTAAAATTAACTAAAAAAATGGCTGGTCCGCTTCCTCAAAGGAATTTGGGTGATATCCTGGAAAAAAATTAAAAAAAATAACTGTTGAAAGCTTTAGGTAGTCCTAATTGCCTCCAGTATTATAAGCTGGGGAATGTATGCCATACTGGATGGCATTTTAGGGCAACATCTCCCCATTCCTTCATAATCCCCTACAATAGACTTTCTCAAAAAAAAATTTACCTGTCAGACTTTTAGGTAAAATGGGATTAGTAAAAGGAGAAGAACCAATGGGTGCCCAGATTACTCTCACAATCATTTCATTCCACTTTTCACAATGCTTCGCTGTCCAAAGCGCTTTCATCACAACATGCTGACTGCGTTGGAAGTCATATTATATGACTAGGACTATAGATCATCCTTTGTGGTATAACATATTGGCTAGTGTCTATCGCTCTCCTTGCGGTGCTCACATTTGGTTAAACTATTCCATTAAAAGGGTGAGAATTTTCCAAATCTCTTTAGTAATGGATGATTGGCAAGGAAAAGAAATATATACGAGTACCGCTCATGTATGCCTCGTGAGACACTAGATAACCAATATCAAATATCCGCGATAAGTGTCTTGCAAAGTAATTCCTGTCGGTACCCGTTAAAACTTGCTTTAATTTAAACAGTGTTTTCAGTTTTTTCATTCTTCTTTTTGACAAAAATTTATATATATATATTCTTAATGGCTGATCTTGAATAATCTATTGTGCCCGCAGAGCCTCCTCCATGTGCAGTCACCACCGAGCAGTATACTCACGTTACGAACAAACTACCCATCATCGAGCAGGTGAGCTGTACAGGCTCCAAAGAATAGAAAATCTAAGGGAGCATGCTCATGATCTCCGAGCATGAGTCCAGGCTATAATGAGTTAATCCCTTTTAAATCACCTTGTTCTTGCAGACATATATGTGATGATTTCTTCAAAAAGAAAAACAAAGTAATCACTGATGTAATGTCTTCACATAGGTAAGAAAGGGGGGGTTTGCGTTGCTTTCTGCTATCATAGTTTCAGCTACATTGTTGGAGGTGATGTAGAGAGAAAAACGTTAACTTTTTATTTTATTTATTTATTTTTTTTTTTGGAAATAATATACAAATAATTTACACACAAAAGATTATCCTTTCCTAAGTTTATTTAAAGTAGTTTTAAGTCCATCCAATTTAATTTGTATTTTACAATTTAAATCTACATTCTATACCACAGTCTAAGTATTTCTTTTTCTAACCAATTATTGGATACAGATTTTCAAAATGTAAATCTTCTTTCTATAATTTATTTGTTTAATTCAACTAATAATTAGTTTGATTCCTTTTTTTATGTTGTTACGAGAAACTAGATTTTGAATTAGCTCTTGCTATATTTATAGTAGTACTCTTAAAATACTTTGTGGATTGAGCCACCTACATAAAATTACGGACAATATAATGAATAGCAAAAAAACTCCATGCCTAGGAAAAGTATTTTAACTGAAATTTATGAATTTAATTATGAATAACATAATTTAATTATGAATAACTATACAAACAGCAACTATATTAACACAACAATTGCACATTACGCTTTAAGTCTGCAGAATTAGTTGAAATTGAAGATGGGATTAAGGTAACCACGGTGAATTATAGCATAACAAATCCCATACTTGCACGTCTCACTTGAGATTAAACCATTACAAAGGAAAATAAGCAATTGATTTTCTCGCAAGCAGGAAATTCAACTTTGTAGCTAGACTCTCTACAAATCTAAATATAAACAGATGCCCCGCTGCTTGAGAACTTTGTATGGAGGTTTCGTAAATATACATCACATCGAATCCTTCCTCTCGATGTTTAGTCACTTGTCTAGTGGGGGAATAATTCATTTAAATATACCTATGAGATCTTAAATATACGTATGCGCAAAAGAAAAACCAACCAAAGCCAGTGGTTTACATACAGAAGGACTGTATGTGGCGTAAGTATATTTAACAATACTGGTCAAGTTTTTAGCATTCTGCAAAACCGACAATGGTCAGAAACTGAGGAACACAGTATTTTCGAAGCTGTTTGTTTGATTCTGTATCCGTGATTGCTTCCACGTACATGGCCACAGCAGCAATGACACGGTGGAAAGGACGTGCGGATGGGGCAGAGAAGAGTATCACATACGCGAAAGAATAAAAAATATGCCTGTTTAATTAAAATTATGTTAATGGAAATGAAGTAATAAATGTATCTTATTTTCTTATTGAACAAAGCAACAATACTTAAATCCTCTTAATAGAGCATTCTCAAATAGTTGCATTGATTAATATTATTTATATAAAAGAATTTATAGATCTTGAAAGAAAATATAATGTGATATCTGATTAACTATTAATACCGTTGGAAAAGGCCATAAATAGTAGCATTCCTTCGGTAATAATTTAGTAGCAATAACTAGGCCATAATTATATATGGCCATTAATAATTAGGCCATATTGTTTTCAAGTCTTTCCATACTTTGCTTAAGGCGACGTGGACATTCTATAGAATTCCTAGGCAATTCGTAGCCCAAGTATGAAATAAAAAAGGATATTTCTTACTTTGCCTAACGTAGCTAAGTAAATATATGAAATGCCTAGGCATACAATACCTGAGATTCTTACATTACCGGTAACATATATATTTCTCTAAATTGCTTTATAAATCGAAATTAAAAGCAGTTTTTATTTATTAGAATACTATCCATTATTTCAGAAAAATCTAATTTTTAATTTGTATTTGTGTGAGTGGCTCTTCAATGAATTTATTCCAACCCAACAATTGTAACAATAAACTTTAATATTGAAATAAGATTATCACAGCTGGTTTGGTATAATCCTACCCATTTTTCGTTTATTAATACAAAAAATACTCCCAATCTTTTATCCGATTACCAATATTATATACACGCACATATTCGTTTATGAGTAATATATATACATTTGCATGCTATATGTGTGTATCTCCCGCTCAAGCTGCAGCACATTCCAAGTATTGTTATTAGTACAATTATTATATTTTTGTATATGGCAATAGAATTAATATTAGTGAATTAAACCCTTCTCTGATCATTACCATTATTTTACTGTGTATATATTGATGGGTATTTATAAAAGCATCTACTTGGTTCTCCCATTTCTGGCATCAGATCTTCCAGGAGGATGACTCCAAGACTTTTTGTTTTCCCTCGATGATGTCTTCTCTATGACTAATTGTTTGTTTTAATTTCATTTCAAACTGGTAAGTTTTATTTTCCAATTTTAACTGTAACATTATGGCAGGATCATGAGTAAAATGAGTTGCAGAGACCATGGAGTACACGGTTAAATTCATGCCTACTGATTCTTAGAGATGTCCATTTATTTACTTCATAAAAGAGATTAATGAGATTTGAGTCGTTTTTGTGTGATTATATTCAATCTCAGAGTTAATCTAGTTTGCCTTTCCATAGCTCTCTTTTCATTGTTATTATTGAGCGCAGTCACTAATTTAGGTTGATTTTACATTGTAGTACAAAATAATTTATGTGTATAATGTGAAAACTTTTAGTTGAACATATCAATCAATACATATATATGTATATATAATTGTATATAGGAAAGTAACATCTTGTTTGGAATGAAACTAGTTAATTAGTGAACTAGAGTATTATAACATTGTAAATTTCTATGCGAGGCTTGCCGCCTACTACCTTCACCAAACAGTATGTCACTACATCAGCAACAACAACAACTGTCAGTATGGTGTTGTTTATGTGTGCTGTTATTGCAGTAAACATTATATAAAGCTCAACTACACCACATTATATTACAAGTTATTCCTTTCGAACTGGCCGTTCTTTCAATTCGCCCCCCTCTAACACGCTTTCGCTCTCACCCCTTCCTCTTCCGACAATAGAAAATTATGTATATATATATAGTCACTATTATATTGCAACCTAACACCATTGTTCCCGACCATAAACCACACACTAACTTCCTTTATTTTGCACCACTATTAATGATATCTAACGTTCAGACGAATATAAATTTGAAACATGTTCTGATGTCAACGTCAAAAACCTCCTAGAAATGTTCATAATTTTTTTTTTGTTAATTGTCTCATCGGAAGCTTTTCCGTATTACTTGGGATTGTATTGCATGAGAATATTTTGTAGTTAAGTTGCACATTGTTTACTTACACATTAAGGAAGTAGAACAGCGATAGCACTAAGAAAGATGTTAGAAAAAAGTTACCAGTTTAGCCTCTTTAATAAAAAATACGAAGTTACACTTTGTAGAAAACGACTTTAATTGCATTGTATTATATGAAAGTTCATTTTGCATCAACGTTAAGAATGACAAAGACATCCCATTCATTTGATTTGTCGAAAAGTAACTTTCATGTGTGTGGTTCATTCTTTAACAAAGCGACTGCGATATATTTCAGATTTTAACGCTTTTACCAGTCGGTCTAAAACTCAAGTAGATTTAGGATGTCCATTAATTCATGGAAAAACTTCTTAAAATTATATAATATATTCCTTTCTATTCCTATACTTTTACTAGTAATGATAAATTACTAATAATGCTAAAAACAGTCACTCAGGTGTGATTAGGTCCGCAGAGGTTAGTGGATAGTATTTGAGATCAAATCATTGTAGCATGCTTTCTTTTTTTTCAATGGTCTTCCGTTCCTGATCTTCATCTGTCAACATATTTTGATAACCAAGGTATGATTATTATTTCCTGAGAGTGTCTGGTGCACTGTGACCAAAAGAGATCTGTTGTGCTATCCCACTGCGGCCAGGATGAGACCAATCACAAGAAGCATCCCATCTAGATTAAGATCTCTGAGAGATTTCAGAATCCGGAAAGGTTCTAGAAAGGGTATATCTTCATCCAACACCTGGTAACTAACCAGGCTTCTAAATCTTTTCTGGATGATAGCATCTGCAGTACGTTAGGTGGTTATATTGAAGTCTTCTATCTCTCCACAGAATCTGCAGGTCGTGCTGCTATTGTGTACTAGGCCCAGCTTTAACAGATGCTTTCTGAGTTTATACTGCCCTGTGAGAAAATCTATCAGCATGCGGAGCCTATTTTTAGTCAGACTGACGTACACTTTAGATCTTTTCTGATTATAACTGCCCAGGCAGGTTTTGGGAGTTTTTCCAGAGCTATTGCTTCACTTCCTTCTCAGTATTTGTGCGACAGGCAGGTCACTTATAACACCAGGTTCTGCACCCAATAAGGGAGTTGCAGTGCCTTTCCTTACCACCCATCTCATTTCCTTCCATAACAACATGCCCTGGCACCTAAACTGGGTAACTTTATTGTTCTTGCCCAGCTCATTGAGTTTATCGAGGTATAGTCATATCATTTTTGGACTGATGGCATATGGAGCTCTGTGCATTTTATGGCGGCTTGGCTATTGGAAAGATTCCTTGTCCATAGGCACCGAGTATCTGGTCTTTGGCTCAAACATTCCGGCCCTAGTTCCCTCAGGAGTTCTCGATCCATCCATATATCATAGATAGATAGATAGATTCTACCGGGGGAAATGGCTATTCAGCCTACGCCACCGCGACACCCCAAGGATCTATTGTGGCACCCCCCTAGTTGGAGACCCTCCCCCTATCCTGTCCTTAACCGGACTGTGGAATTGGGGGGGGCTCCCAGGTGGTCAATCAGAGCACCTGCCATCAGAGCACCCATATATCATACAAGTTATATTCTTTAATGCCAGACAGAACTGATTCACTGCTACACTCTGTTCTGGTACTCAGCTTTGAAAAAGAATTTTTTAACAAAGCTGTATTTCTTATTCATTCTATTCCTAGGGGAGCCGGCAGATAGGGATTACTGACACTTTTACTCAAATTTTATATTTAATCGATTTTACTGAGTAAGGTGAGAAGAATTTACTCACTTATAAAGAGGAAGAGAGACCGAGCGAAGAGTGATGAATTATGGTAGGGTGTGGATGTAGAATTATATCATTGGCTGATTTGAGTCACTTGAAGAATGACGTGACTAGTTAGAACTCTTGCTTGTTTTAATTGTAGTGAACTAGTGTGGCAAGTCGGTGAGCATTTCAAGGTTCAGGTTGATTGTGCGACTGATCTTTACTCTTTAAAGTTTATCCCTCCAAGGTTCGGCTTTTATTCAGTTTCTCTCACTGCTAGAGTTAGCTTTTAGGTCAGAGACTGACTGTCGAAGTTGACACTTATTCGTCAATACATTCTAGTAAGTGTGTGAGAGTGCAATATGTAGTTGACTTGTGCTTGAAGGATCTAAGGTGGCGCGTTGATTGGTTGCTAATGGAACTAGTGAGTTCTGCTTTTGTATAACGGTTGGTTTGATTGCACTAATACTTTAAAATACACCCTCTGTTTAACTGGTTATTGTTACATAGTCCACTGTTTAATACGAATTCATTCGCATATTCAATAGTTTTTCAGATTGCATAATTTTAAATATATCAAACAACCATGGCGTCGTATTCCTCATGACCTTGTAGTTTTACCAAACCGGTATGTGACCAAACTAGTAAAGGAAGTCATTAGAGCCTTGATGAATGAACTCTAATGATAGAGAAAAATTCAAAAATGGTCAGAATAAAAGTGAATTTTGAATATTATTCCACCACAGTTATAAATAAGTCAGACAGAATTATATGAAACTGAAGTCAAGTGTATTCAACTGATATTGTAAGTATTGTGGTGATACTTGACAAAAAAATAACTAATTTTAAAAAGTGACTCTTAACAGTGTGCTTACAATAAAACTTTTCTAATAAATTGGTTACTTTACTTAATAATAAGTATTCAATTAAAAAGAGCAAAAAAAATGTTTTCCATGCTTATTAAAAGTTTCTCCTTCATGTAAATATTCAGTGGAATTGAATATTTAAAAGAAAAACTGCACCAAGTTTTTGTAAGTGTAAGTCACTTTAAGTATTCAAGGAAACATGAGAGTTTGTATTGCTTTAAAAGGAAATTAAAGTATTAAATAATTATTAGGTAAGAAAATATTAACAGTTTAAATCAGTTCTACTTAGTTTAGTAAGGCTGTACAGTTAGGGAACGACTTATCTTTCTTTTATTCTGTATAATTTGTAAAAGGTTTAGACCAATTTTTATTGTTACTTTTAACAATAATTTATATAAGAAGTTTATATCTTTTTTTTGAAAGAGTTTAAAAGTTTAGATTAACTGTTATTTATGATATTATTTCAGACTGCAAAACAAGATGCAATAAGTAAATGTGCTGATTAATTGAATCTGGCTTGAATTCGTTTGAGGGAAGTGGTCCCGCTTCCTAGGCACGTTTACACCATTTCCTCTGACAAGAGATCTCTTGGCCAATAGCGTTTCAAATGTCTGGAAGGATTCCCAGTTATGTATGATTAGGGTGGACATGTAGTATGGATTGTTGTATGTGCCTAGTTTGCTGTGGAATCTTATGTAAAATTGTTATGTTAGGCAGTCCATCAATGGAATGTTTAGGTCAGTGTGTAACGTCGTGTTTCTGACATAGTAGGTACATTGATCGTAAGTTAAATCTTGTTTTGAATGGCTTATATCCGTGTAGTATGAGTCGGCTTGATAGTTCCTCAGAGTGCAGTCTATATGCTCATTGTTCGGTGGCCATACTCACTGTTCGGAGTGTTGGGAAAAGGTTTATAGATAACTGCCCGGAGATTTTCGGTGTAAAGAGCTCAAATACATCATCCATGATGAACAAAATTAAATACAATTTTGCGAGAAGTGGTTTACCATACATTTTAATAAAAACTAGGATTAGCCGTTCATTTCAGCTGTATTGTGACATTTCTGTTCTCCAAGCGGACTTGAGCTTGTTAATTCGGCGCCTTATCAATCTACGAGATCAGTGTGGCATAAAACCAGTAAAGAAAGGTGTAAGATGGAATTGAAAGTATGTATTACCCGGACACACTGGTACGGTTGCTTGCACACATCATCAACTATTTTCGCAGCCAGACAAATAATGTGATAGTGTTTCGAGTTCTCTGCGTGAAATAAATATGGACAAAAGAAAGGAAAATAAATTTTAATAAAACTAAATCAAAGGCGCTACATATTCACAACGAAAAGAATTTGTATGAGATGGCTGTATTTTTAGGTAAGGAAAGATTGAATGTGGTCAAACATTTGAAATATTTAGGAATTATATTCAATAATAAATTAGAATGGAAAGACACATCCAAAAATCTAGCGAAAAAATAATAAAATTAATAAATGCTCTTTCTCGAACGGCAAAACTTCGAGACTCGAACATCAAAACTAAGCTGGGGGCTTAGGACATGATGCATTAACGGTGATATACGATGGAGCAATTCTTCCCATGATGACGTATGGTGCTCGAATTTGGGCTGAGGCTTTGAAAATTAAAGCGAATGCTAGGATCGTGGAAAGAGTACAAAGAATGATTGCAATTAGATTAGCAAAGAGCTATAGGACAATCTCATTTGAAGCTAATGTTATAACCATAGTTTTAAAAGCTCAGCAGCTGAAAAAATTGTATCTCATCACTAAGGGTCATCAAGAAGAAATGCCAACAATAATAGAGTATGATCAACCGATCCATTACATGAATTGGGAACTTGGATACAAGTGAATGGAAATACAAGAAATGCAGGATACAGTTGTAGAAGGAGATCACTGGGTGGTGTAACAGATGGGAGGAAATGTAAGGATAAAGTAGGTTGTGCATTTGTTGTATATCACGGGGCGGTCAAGATCCACGTGGCGAAATATAGACTGCATGAATGCAGTTCCAATAGTCAGGCAGAGCTTTTAGCTTGATTAAAAGCCCTGGAATGGGTAGTGACACAAACGAGTTCTACAAATTCAAAAATGTAGCAATTATGATGGATAGTCGGGTTTCGTTAGAAGATATAAAAAAATGCGGGCAACTATGGTTATCTTAGTGAACAAGCCAGGAAAAGAATTAAAAACCTTAAGAGGGATGATATTAAGATCACTCTAAACTGGGTGAAAGCTCATGCTGGACTCAGGGAATGAAGAAGCCGATAAGGAAGCAAAACATGCATCTAGCTTACTATAAATGCCCTAAAACACATATAAAAATAATGATAATTGAGGAAAGTATCCAGAAATGGGAAGATTTATGGAGGAGGACGCAGAAAGGGACTCAAACAAAAAAATTCTTTCCAAGTGTTACATACACAGAATAAATACACACATTCCGATTACACGTATCCTCACACACTTCTTATCAGGCCACGGACCAAACAAGGCATATTTGAATAGGTTAAACAATATTCAGTCTCCTTATAGTCTCTGTGACTCCAACTCCATCCAAGACATCCACTATGTTATATAAGTATGTCCATTGGTAGAGAGACACAGAGCAGCCTTAGATCAGTGACATGCAGAGGAAATACATGGCCAATAATATCAGAAGCGCAGCTCATTTCAGAAGACAATATTGATTTGTTTATTAAAAATTTGTAAATATTAACTTTAACGAAATTAAATATTGATAAAGATTCGTTCATTCTGTTTCATTTAATTTCATTGTTTTATTTTGTTGGATTTTTATTTTTAAGGGTTATTTTTTTATTTACTTGTTTCTTCTTACCAAACTTTTAGTGACTCTTGTTAATTTTAATTTAAGAATCTTTAAGATTTCTTTATTAATAAAATACGAGTATACAATGCAATTAATTAATTACATGTAGTATATAATATGGAGCATGTAGAAATTAATAAACTCGTCCTTAGTAGGATTACTACTGAGGAATGAAAAAAAAAAAGACGCGTCAGGGATAAAGAAGCGGGAAGAAGTCGGAAGTCGAAAGAGTGGGAAGTGGGAAGTGAAATTTATTTAACAAAAATCTGGTGGAAAACATAAGATTTAGTCTTACTGCTGTTAATACAATAATTAAATATAAAATGACATATTTTCTTTAAACATCAAATTTATTCATTTGAAATAAATGAATAAAATTAAGAGGTGTTTGGGAGGCAGGTACCTACCCATGCAGGTAGTAGAAGTGATTACATTGAGGCTCAGAAGAGAGCAGCAACATTATTGAATCAACACCATAGAAGATGTGAAAATTAACGCCACAAATTTCGCAAAATGATTCAAAACCATTTTTTTCGGAAATGTTACAGGTACAAGTGATAGGTAAATATCTGTGCAGCTAGTATTCCAAGTGTAATGGAAATCGTTTTCGAGAAAATTCCAAAAAACTCGATGACTATTCTGTAAGTTACACTTCCGGTTATCCGATTTCCATCAAATTTAGATTTCTAACAAAGCTTCCAATGTATGTATATGAATATTATATAAATGTTAGAATCATGATTATTGAAACGGTACTTTAGAGAAAAGTTTAATGCTACTGTTCCCCCAGAATCTCACGAAAAAAATCAATTTTCCCGGTTGTTCTGCAAGTACATCATATTCTCAGACCAAAATACACCTATGGAACTGCTAAACAATTTCATCTGAACCCACGCTATCTACCCAACGAATCCAAAATTCTCTGCGATATTACTAACTGTCTCATTTACATATCCACTTCCCCTTCCTTCAATAACATCAGTATTCCCTTTGTCATCATCATCCTAACAAAAAAACCATCTGCATACTGAATCCACATTAATCACTAAATCCATTCAAATTTTTTTGCCTCCCACAGGTAAGCAATGTTTAAAGGGCCGATCCATGTGACATCTTAAATAACTAATATAAACATCATATCTAATAAAAATGTTAAAAGATTGAAAAGCCCTTCATATCATAATCTTTTTAGACGTTTACTGCTAAGTGATAAAAGGTTTTAATGCTGCGTTGCTAATATGCCTCTGACCGTCAGTTTGCTGTAGACTCTGGAAGAATTGATGTGACTAAATATTGGATGCTATAACTCTCTTCCTCTAAGAAACTGCTAAATGATATGATAGTGAAGTATATATATTTAGTTAAAAGTTATAGAATATTATAAGAATTAGTTTACAAATTTAAAGTTAGATTGAAGTTATGCTAATGTTGATATATTAGGTAATAAGATAAGACAACTATGACCCCTGGTAGTGTGCATGGATTTTACACCATATACGATGAATAATGAACGGAACTTATAATGAATACTGGTGATCATTATTACAAGAAGCGAGAAGTAATAATAAACTTATAATGTGTCATTATTAACCGTTTAATGTTAAAGTGGCACTACTAAGCATCATATACAAGTTTGCATAGATATGCAACATTAATTCATTATAATATGCAATTTATCACAAAATTTAATGATTGATTATTTCATTAGAAGAACTATCTCTCTAAGTTTGATAACAAACGGTTCCAGTTTATTAGTTAATTCACGTTTAGTAGTGAATAAACTTGGCATCTTAGCCAAGAATATTGAATCTCCTTTGAAGATATCATTTTATCCTCGCTAACTGATCGCACACACAACTAGTGAGAATGTTTTGTTAGGAAAACAGTTTTCCGGAAAACGCCCTCAGATTTCCGGTTTTTTATATTCTTCCGTTTCTCCTACCTCTAGAACAGCTTCTAGAGGGAGATTGGCTGTCAAAATTGAAGCTTACATGCCAATGCATTGTAGCGGGCGTGATAGGGGGGACAATGTGAAATTGTTGAGCGCTTGGGCACCTCAATGATGGCGATTGATACATCTGTTGTGTCCAACGTTTGTTTTGAATTTGCCGCCTTGCTCCCATTACATAGTCCTTAACCACATGCTACCATTTGGTAGCTGATGAATGTGGTGAAATGAGAACATATTATGAACTATTACACATAAATTTATATTTTACGATTTACTAAGTAAGGAGAGAAGAGTATATAATCAGGTACCATGGTACATAGGAGGGTGGAGGGCAGAGTGACCGATGCTGTATGATGATGATGATGATGTTGGTAGCGTGATGAAATTTCAGCAACTTAAATTATTTTAACTTTTGTTTTTCTCAAAGTAAAAAAGTTTAAATTAGAAACCTAAATTATTGCTTGTTTCGCCCTGATTTCCACCCTTCTACAAGTATAAACTAATAAATAGTATGATATTATCAAAGTTTGGTGTACATTTTAAATATTGATAGCCAGGAATAATGTGAAGAATTAAAGTGTACAACTTTAAGCTGTGATCGTTGATTGCCTAGTATTCCAACACCATTTGACATGAGTATTTATTATATTGAAATGTTATGAATAAGTTTTATTGCTTTGATTAATAGGTTATATTAAATAGGTGGTGAATTCAAGTAATTTTTTTTACGCTTAACTTTAACAATATTCCAAAATTAACATAATTTCTGAATGATTACAAAACGATTCTGCAAATCCATGTTTTTTTTATTAAGGCAGCCTAAGATTGTCAGGGCAGTTATGACCTAAAAATTTCCGAGGCATACATCAGCCGGAGCAAAAAAAAAAAATAGGTTCCTTACTAGGCATTGTATACTTTGAGATGACCTGAAGAAATTTCGCCTAGTATGCGATAGCAGTTGCTGAATTTGCGGGGAGTCGGAGGAGAGACTTCTAAACCTCCCGAAGGACTGGGATGTTATCATCCAGAGCAGGTTTTAGTAGCCTGGATACCGTTTCAAGGAGGAGGAAATACGCTTCTTAGAACCTTCTTAGATTCCAAAGAAATGAACCAGAATAAAAAAAAGAAGGACTAGAGAAATAAAATTAGACTAGAAATTAAAAATAAAATTAAACTAGAATTAAGAAAAGAAATAAATTAGAACTTAGGTGAATAGGTCTCAACCAGGAACGATGAGGGGTGGGGGGAATAATAGACTTCTTCTAGTGGCTGATCTTTTTGTTGGAAATGGTCATTTTTGGTAGCTTCAATCCTTGGAAAGTATTTATAAGCTGTATATAAAAAAAGCTTATTTTTACTTCGATAAATGAAACATCGTTGTATATCAATTTGTTTTTTACCACAATATTAATAAAATAACAGAAATATAATTGATATGTGAAAAAGTAAACAAGATTAAATAAAACCTATCAATAAAATTTTATTTAGAATTCAGCTGCTCTTGTTGGTTCACTCAATTCTCTTGAAAATCATTTAATGGTTTGTCTCTGGTAAGAGCACTCAAATTACATTTTTATGTTTTCATT
This sequence comes from Triatoma infestans, assembly GCA_011037195.1. Taxonomy (NCBI): domain Eukaryota; kingdom Metazoa; phylum Arthropoda; class Insecta; order Hemiptera; family Reduviidae; genus Triatoma; species Triatoma infestans. The sequence continues at coordinate 34,293 of JAAEAF010006005.1, read as the reverse complement.
TAATTTAGTTAAATAAATATTCTAATTAAATATGTGTGTATATTCTGATAGAATGTTCGAAGTGTCATAAAATAATGTTAATATTTTTAATGGTCAATTTGAATTCTTAGATATTTTTTTCTCTTATAAAATCGTTTTATAACCTGGCTAACAGTGATAAGAACCACGCTATCACATTATTGTGCAGATTATTATTTCTGTCAATGTTGAATAATATCTATGCGTAATTCAAGTAGAAGAAACATTCTATAATTTATAGGTATATGATTTAGTCACATATTTCATTGTTTCCATACAATCTTCGTTGAAACTTTACTTGATGATACATGGATGATAAGTAGACGAAGTAATTATAAAATTACAAATTTTTCGTGATGCAACAACGCTTTTGGATACCTAAATATCTTCGTGTTTGTAGGGATGTAATGTAGGCTGCCTGTTCATATGTGGGTAGATATGACACGTAGCTTAGTGTAGGCAACTTGGTTAAATCAAATATCCAGGCTCTCCAGTTTCAAAGTTGTTGTATAGTGTAAGCTTGGTTTAAAAAAAAAAAATTAAGATAAAGTATAAAAAGAAATTTATATACAGGGTGTCCCAAGGTATATGAAACCGTCCCAAGGTTATGGAAGTTTCTCGGAAACTAAGATAGCTAGAAAAAAACTAATAAATACGTGTTCCCGTAGTTTTTTGTTAGAAATCCAAATTTAATTTGCAAATTTGTTTTGGTGCTTCGAGAAGCGAGATACAGGCACCAACTTCATTTTTTCAAATGGTCAGGTGTGGTTTTTATTTAAGAAATAGATTCCTCTATTTTTTGTAAGAAAAATTTACTTGAACGGTTTTTTTCTGTGAGCGATATTTTACAAGTTATGAATGAAAACATGATTCCTATAAGAAATTTCAAAATGATATTATAACGGTTTTTTGATTGAATAAGAAGAAAAGTACTATTTTATTATAAATTTTACTCCTCATTAATTACAGATCTTGCTCGAACTGGCCCCCACCATTAGAGATGTATTTCTTTGGTCGTGAGGAACAAGTGGCAGGAAAAAGTATCTGTATGCATCTCTAATGGTGTAGGCCATCGAGCAACTGGCCGTTATAATATCATTTTGAAATTTCTTATAGGATTCATGTTTTCATTCATAACTTGTAAAATATCGCTCAAAGAAAAAACCGTTCATATAAATTTTTCTTACAAAAAATAGAGGAATCTATTTCTTAAATAAAAACCACATCTCCCCATTTGAAAAAAATGAAGTTGGTGCCTGTATCTCGCTTCTCGAAGCACCAAAACAAATTTGCAAATTAAATTTGGATTTCTAACAAAAAACTACGGGGACACGTATTTTTTAGTTTTTTTTTCTAGCTATCTTAGTTTCCGAGAAAAAGTCGTTATCCATATACCTTGGGACACCCTGTTTATATACACCATGCTGCAAAAATCTGCGTTATAATAAGGAAACCGAACGGCATTAAAGAAACGACTAGGCATGGATATTGTATTTGTCTGTAAAAATGTCTGAATATCCTGATGGAAAATGGTTGTGTAATGTTTGGTAAAGACGGTGTTTTTCTGAATCCAAGTAGTTGCACATGACATCTGTATATCGACTATATATATCTGCAAAATCTAAGTATAGATAGACTGATTCTGACAATGGAGGAAAATTCGAAACAAGTCAAAATTAATAAAAAGAAGATACTGTGACAATATAATCTCAGATATTGTTCATCACTGCACAAATTCAAGTCAAACAAATAAAATTGATTTTATATTTGTTTTGTTTAGCTTCAGCTTAAGGGAGCTCTAAATTATAAAAAAAATCACTGATTTAGCGGATTGTTAAAGCTTTATGAAAGATTTGTTTAGATTTAATAGCTGTCAGTTCGTTTTAACGCTGTTAAAATTTAACAAGCTTTTATGAAACTGGCGATCAATGTAATATAGCATAAAGTACCTAGATGAGTGTATATTGCTAGATTATACAAATCTTTATATACTACACTGAAACAATGAAGAGATATTGTTCAACACAAATGGTGCTTTTGCTCGAAACTGGTACCTGGAATAATCAGGAAATGCAACCAACCATTGCATACATGTGACCTCGTTGTATGTGATCCCCTACGTACGTCATTAGTACTCAGAACTTGGAAAACATTCTGTATCCTAGGTAAAATAAAAGACAATTGCAAATTAAAATATAATAAATTTTATTTTTCCATGATCAGTTCACATCATCAGACTTAACATGAAAAGTATTCGGAAACTATAGAAAAATCTATGATAACACTATTAATAATTCTCTAACAAATTTCAACTTATAAAAGCTCTTATATTGTTTTTATTATAAATAGTTTTAAAAACAGTAGAATTCTAAATGTAAGAAGAGAGGGGAAGTCTCTCTCTCTCTCTCTTGGAGATAAACACTTAGTACTATAATTTTCCTTTCATCGCCTTTGCTCATATTTCAAAGATGAATACATTTAGTTTAGGTCAATATAACATGGGTTTTAATTTGAATACATAATAATGCTACCACTATTTAGTTTCCCAATCAACAACCAATTATTAAGTTTTAATAATATTTTGGGCTCATTCATAAGAAATTAATGACTCATGCAATTAATATATATTAAATCTACTTTTACTTTATTTATTTTTAGGATATAGAGAACTGTGACCTTCAAAGAACTATTGTGACATTTTATCTAGAGCATCTCCAAGTCTACTTCGCTAGAAATTAAGTTCTAATCACGGAAGATTCAAGATTGCCTCCTCTATTAACCTGGTACATTCCCAGACTTCCAAAACTTATGGACGAAAGCACTGCAATCCTTTCAAGAGGTTTATTGCAATGTGTACCTCTCTCTACAGAATTTATAGATGCTCTCGCGTTCTAAGCCCAGCTTCTTCAGATGCTGGCTGCCTTTAGTTTATACTGCCACGTCAGGAAACCAATTAGCTATTTTTTTTTTTTACTTCGCACCTAAGATCTTTGTCCTGCAAAGTTTTAGATATGACTCAGTCCTGACAGTGCTCTCTTGACTTCCTGAGTTTGAAAAAAAAATCGGTTCACCGGTAGTGCGACATTATTGAATGTTTTTTTTTCAGTTTCCTACATTTTTCTCCATAAAGACACCAACGACTTCCATTAAATTTGATATAATTACCATACATACGGAGAATTATCAATTTTGTTTGAAACAATTTTCCGAGCGAAATCATTTTAGAGATTTTCTGAGGACTGCATGGTCATGCTCTTTCAAAAAAATTGAAGACCATTATATCTTTTTAAAAAGCGGCATGTAACTGCAATTTAACTGTTTAACTTGCAGCAGTTAGAGAAAGTTGTGTGAGTGTTTCACACCAGATTTTTTTGTTTTTCTTTGGTTAATACGCCTTTTCATGTGTTTTGATAATGGAATGGTAAATAATTACTTCAATAAATGTTTTTGGTCAGCAAAAGTATATCAGTGTCTCTTTCAGTAGGTTTGAATTGTTTCACTAATTTCTTGTCTCTTGGATATTTTGTTGGAACTTAATCCTTTTTCAGAGCTTATCAAGGAGAATCTCTGGATTCGTAAATGATTTTTTACCCAGTGGTTATGGACCCATATAAAACATACACTAATCCGTACACAGTCCACTAGAATTTCTTTTTTTACTTCCGTACAATTTTAAACTTTTGTAGAATATCCACCAATACGAAGTGGCAGTCTTGAATGTGTCTCACCAAATTGATCTAAATTGATTTTAACCTCTTTTTTTGTGTAACTCCGGATTGAATTATTCTTGCTTAATCTTCGTTGTTTTCCTTTTAATCTTCGTCATTATTGTTGCACTTCTTTTACCAATAACTCAAGATTCTCTTATATAACCTTATTTATTTTCTACTAAATATAAACTATATGTTTTTGTATAAGAACCAAAAGAAATAAGCAGCATGTTTTATTGTCAAAATCGGCTTATAATTCATTAAAGTTTCTTATCTAGAAACGTAGAAGTTAGTTTTAGTTATATGTGGTTCGTTTATAACTTGATTTAATAAAAATAATAATGATAAAAATGATTATTACTAAAATTTTAGAGATTGAAATTGATGATCCAATATTTTTTCGATATGTTTACTTCTAATATAAAACATGAAAATATAAAAATATACTGATAAGCTTCTTTTTTTGGGTTGGGGGCGGCTAAATACCGTTCTCAATGGCCATCGGTGTGTTCTCTTTGGACAGCTTACTTGCCTCTCACACGATATAATCTTTTATTTTTTCCCATTTATGTTTATCAGAAAAAAATTATCATAAAAAATCCAATCCAAATGAAAACAAATCAGATTAAAGAAATAAATGATTATTTCTGTAGAAGCATTCTAACTTTTTTTCTCATACATAAAAACCTTTTTAAAGGCTATGAGAACTAAGCTTAGGTATGCCTCGGTTACTTGGAACATAATTCAGAACAGATTTCTTTTGAGCAAATGGAGTTCAAATAACGATTGTTAGCTGTGGAGTTCTTGTAAGTACAGCAATATCAATTGATGTATAATTCATTAGAAAAATATTACTGTATGACGACGAGGTCGACAGCCACGTTTTCACCTTTTGTACGACACTGATGGGGCACACCATTTCAGTATGTCTGAGGTCCTCGCGCTTCTGTCATCTCTCACATAACCGAGACAAGTTCTCTGCTTAATTTTGTAAGGTGTTTGTACTATGCATGGTTGGATTTCAATCTAATTATTGTTGCTGCTATATGCTTGTTTATTGGCCAACCCCTTAAACTATGGAGATTTTCCGACAATAGGCTTTCCGATAGTAGTATCCCATTTCTGAATATTCTGAATATTAAGTTGCCACATATTCAAAATGTGGCGCCTTATGAGATATTTGACGTCCGTTGAAGGGAGTTTTATGAATATCTTTCCCTGAATTGGTAGCCACTTTAACTAAGCCATCTACGATGTCATTACACGTGCACTCTCTAATCCTCATAAAGCTTATCTTAAGTTTTCTTTCTGAAATTAAAATATGAAAAAGTTTTAATAATTCTAGGAAAATGTGATGATTAGGAGAGAGAAGGCGCCTTTTTTTCTCAGCGAGCTTTTATTATCAGTATTCATGTATTTCGTTACGACATTTTTTTTTTATTATGCTACAAATTGTTTATTTTAAAATTATTCTTTTACTTAATTTATACAGACTGCAACATATTGATTGTTATTATTTTGTTAATAAAGAAATAAAACAAAAATCATACTCCGTCATCAAATAGTACATTTTACAGCACTTTGGACTGCAGAATCTTGTGGCCCCTTCATTGTGTTTCACTAATAATCTTCTTCCCTAATTTATAACATTATGAAGATAGTTTTAAATAGTTTGTCGGCTTGCTTGCATCATCAAACATTTCTGTTTATATCGTAAAACTAAATAAGCCGTTCGTTTTTTATTTAAAAATAGTTACCAAGTTTTTATAAATTCCTTTTTAAAGAATTAAAATATTTCATTTAATTTTAGTTTGCCAGCAATTCTGTTAATTTAATATAGATCTTATTATATTCAGGTCATTTTGAAATTAGTTTGTGCATTTAATATGATCGTAGTATTATTTCAATATAGTAATTCTTTAATAATGACTTCACAACTCTGCGATACGGAAAATATCATTGACTAAGCTTATCATTAAGCCGTCAAAGTTTATCGTCTACGTTTCTTCTATATTATTAAAAAATCATAAAGATAAAAGAAAGAGTCATCGGTCAATGGTATGATTGTTAACTAATCAAACATTGTTGGCTTTAAGCCTCTAAAACTTATTAAATAATGTTAAAAGTTGTAATCTTTCTATGATATGATAATTGAAATAAAGTACTCTGTGGGCTTATAAGAAAAGTGAAGTATCCTAAACGAACTGAATGTGTGTTCTCCGAAACGAAAATCAAATCTACATAAATTTTTTCTAAGGTGCGAAATTAAACTGAAATCTTGGCTAAATTTTGTCATTAAAATTAATTATGTCTAGGTATATATATTACACAAAAAAAAAATAATAAAAAAAAGAAAAACAAAGAGATTTTTATATTTAACATAATGTGGAAAGTAATAAAAACATTTTTTACAATATTCCTCAAATATCTTTAATGTAATTAAAAAAAGAAAGAAAATAAATGTAAATTCTAGTAATTATGTGAAATTTTCGTTAAAAAATAATATTCTGTATCTCTTTCTTGATTAATTTTTTGCTAGACGATCGACCAGATGATCCAAAAAGTTAGATATCCCTTGGTGTAGAGCTGAAGAGTATAGAAAAAAAAATTTGCCCAGATTCAATTTTCAGTGAATATATGCCCATTATATATTGAACGAGATAATGATTGGATCAAACTATTGGACAGAAATACTGTGTGGCATTTTAACTGGTAAAGTTTGTATTGATGGATATCTTGAAGCAGTTGGAGCTTTTTTATGTCTGAGCATCATGACACTGTAGCCTTGATTAATTATTTATATTGTATTGTTTATTTATTTATTTTTGGATATAAATAGTGAATGTATATAAATAGTAAACTATCACATAGTGGAGATGGTTTGCTTCTTTTTTCTTTATTTTCTTCAAACTGAAGAAGATAGAGTGAAAAGAAGGAGAGATAAGAACAAGTATATAAATTAATTATGTAAAAGGCATTATGTATATATAAATCTTGAGCGGGTAGACTCTTTCACTCTCTCTGTTTCTCTCTCTTACTAAATAAGTAAATAGTTAAGGAGTAGGAAGGAGGATGTAGTGTGCCTTTCCTTCGATAAATCAATATATAGAATGAAGGCGCGCGTGTGGCCATTGCGCGCCGTTCAACCCTGTCGTACATTATGCATACTAGAGATAGTCTCATTTCACACCCTAATATTACATATGTACATTTTATATAAATAAATGAGCAGTGAGTAGTATATAGTTGTAATAAGGGAGGGGGCGGGCGAAGGATTGTGGAGCGGGGTGTATTGGAGGCGGTGGTGGAGGTGGATAAGTGTGTTGTGTGCGGCTAGTGTGTGTGTGAGGTTGTATAGTGGCTAGGAGTGGGAGATCAGACCGGCTTTAGAGAGGGGGAAAGGGGAGTGTCTATAGCAGCGAGTCATTCCAGTACGGGCCTCCGTCGGGTTAGTGTCTTTTAGTACTCTCGTCGCCCTATTTCTTAGTTCTTTTACGTCTTTCATAAACAAATGAACTTTGTTTCTTTTTTACAGTTATTTAAAAATAAATGTACTATTTGTTTTTTGTTTTAAAAGTGTTGGTGTCTTTAACAATAAAATAAAAATAAAACATATTAGTTTAAGTGGACAACCAGCATGCACCAATCTACCGGGGGGCCGGCAGCCTCCCCGCAACAATTCTGTCTTCGTTGGAATAATTATCAAACAAATCTCACCAACGTATTCGATCAATTATTGCAAAGCGAAAGTTTTGTTGATGTGACGCTCGCATGTGAAGGACATTCAGTTAAAGCGCATAAAATGGTATTATCCGCGTGTAGTCCATATTTTCAAAATATTTTCTTTGAAAATCCATGCCAACATCCGATTGTTATTTTAAAAGATATAAAGTGGCCAGAATTAAAAGCGGTCGTTGAATTTATGTATAAAGGTGAGATAAATGTGTCACAAGAACAAATTGGACCTTTATTAAAAGTGGCTGAATCGTTGAAGATTAGGGGATTAGCAGATGTGAATGGTGAACATGATTTAGGTAAAGGTTTAGAAGATGTATCGTTATCTAGAAAGAAACGTAGACGGACTTCTGTGGATGAAAGTAGTCCGGAAGGAAGTGTGGCTGAATCGTTGGAAGGAAGAGCACTAGAATTGGTGACCACTTCACCGCCTTCAGCGCACACCACCCCAGCACCGCCTTCGGTACCACCAGGAGCTATGTTACATTTACCACTGGGTCCACCACCGCCTCCACCGCCTGTACAACAGTCTTCATCAGCGGCTGAAGACATGGAGATCAAGCCTGGTATAGCAGAGATGATCCGCGAGGAAGAAAGGGTGAGTGTTCAGCATGGTCCCCTGTTCAACTCCCCTTAGTGCTGTGTTGCACATGGCCCGGTTGTGTTATATAACCTCCCTTAGTGTTGCTCTACCGGCACGCCTCCCAGCCTCTTTAATCAACATCAAAAATACCAAAAAAAAACAAAACAATTTGTCGTTTTTTTTATTTAAATATTTTTAAATATCACTAAAAATTATTTTTAAATAAAATCGTCAAATTTCGAATTAGTAATAATAAATAAATTTTTGAAAATTAATTCTTTATTTCAAAAAAAGATAAAAAATTCGCGTTTTGGTCATAAATTTGGAAAAATTAAATTTTTATTTGCCAAAATAAAAGTAAAATAACCTGTTCATTATAAGCAAAATATTCAACAGCTTCTCGTCTTTCGATCACGTAGCAATTATAATATAAACGATAAATTAATTACAAATAACTAAATGTTAAACAGTAACTATTTAAGGGCTCAATAGTTCAAGGGAAATCCTCCGAATAACATCACAGTTGCTTTAAACAACAAAATAGTTAATTTTTTAAGTAGAACTTATTGGAAAATACGGAAACCAACGAAAAACCATTTCATAATAAACCAAAAATTTCTTTATATATATATATTTTTTTTTATTTAACAAATACGATTTAGGCTTTATTTCTTTTTTGTTTTCTCGATATTCTTATTTTCTTTTAGTGGGGGCTAAAAAATTATGTATTTATACAGCACATAAATGTATAATAACGTACAAAATAAAATAAAACTTAATATTTATAACAAGTTTCTCTATAAATAATACATTTTGATTCAATGTGTCACCACGAAGAAAAGAAAGAAATGAATTATATAAAAGAAAACATACAAAAAAAAAAATGAAAAAAACTTCCGTAAAATATTCAATGCCTTCTATATAAATCTATTTATTTTTATTATTCTCTTATTTTATTTATATTATTATAATTTCTATTTTTTTTTTGTCTACATAATTTGTAAAAGAAATCCCGTGTAGATTGAACTATTAAGATATATATAGGTCGTATAGGAAAAATTAAAAATAATTATACCTCAATAAAATTGTCGGACAATTAATATTAATTATAAAACTAGGTTATATTATAATATAGTAATAAAAAATAATAATAATTTTATATGTTTAGTCATGGATTTATTTTTATAATATTTTCTTTTTACTTTGCCGTAGCATCAGCAGAATAATTTATATTTATTAGGATTGTGCAATTTTTTTTAATGATTTTTTTTTTTAATTTTTTTTATTTGGTCGATTGCGTAATTATATTATTTATAATAAATAATAAACACGTGGAGACAAATTTATTATTATTATTTTTTTTTAATTATATTTAATATAATAATTATATTTATAATTTTTTTTATTTTTTTAAATTATCTCATTTATTTTTTTTGAGGCAAATATTAATACTATAAATATAATATACTAGTTATCTATGTTGACAACGTTTTTTTTTTTTTCTCGGTTCAAAAATTAAAAAAAAATTCGGCTTTATTAAATAATTTATATAAAAAAAAAAATAAATAAAATATACCATGATTATACGAAAATTGTTGATAATCTATTAACAATAAAATTATTACTCGAAAAATTAATTATTACGATAAAAAATCAAACTTCAAAAGGTTTATTTTTTTATATAGCTCTTAAAAAAAAAATACAAGGAAGTGATTTATGTATTTAGTTCAATCAGATTCAAAAAAATATATATTAATTTTTTTTTTTTGTTTTTTTACGCTTGAAGGCAAAACGGGTCTATCTAGAGGAGCCCCTCAAAAAACTATAATGAAAAATTGAATATTATTTTTGATCAGCAGGTTATAGAGATTAAAAAAATTAAATAGAAAAATTTAGGATATAGATCAACTGACTAGGTAATTAAATGATTTAAAATAAATAAATAAATATGTAAAACCTAATACGTCAAAGCAAGTTTTTTTTTTAATTTTTTATTTTATTTTGCATATTTTAAACATAAAACCGAATCTTTTTTGAACTAAATAGATAAGAGTTTAATATCACTAAAACATATCTAAAGATGTGATGTTTTTTTAAAGATAAAAATAGTTCTTGATTGTAATCGTCATTTTTTTTTTTTTTTTTCTATTTGTTTTTGAAATAAAAGGATTCATTTATTCAATTGTTTCGTATTTCCTAAAAAAAAAAATCATTGAATTAGATAATAGTGAAAAATCTCACTTTAATAATTTGAGTGTTTTGTTATCTCACTATTTCCTCCTCCAATGATTTTATATTTTTTTTTTTTTTTATTTTTTTATTGTAATTCATTAAAATATCTGAAATAAAACATCCGCCCCCCCCCCCGGCTTTTATTTGTTAATCAAATTTTCAAATTTCAATTAATAAGTTTCCTTTAAACTCGGGAAATTTCCAAAACTATTTTCTACGTATTCTAAACTAAACCACATTAAAAGAAAAATTATCGGAACTTTCTTTTCTATGAAGATCGATTTAATAAACAATCGAATATTAAAATTTTAAATTGCAACGAATTTTCAATTTTTTTTTTTTATACCCACTGCTACCAAAATTTCTCTTCAATAATTTAAAAAATGAAAATTATTTATTTATTTTTGCCCCAGTGATAAGTTCAACTTGAAAACAAAAAAAAAAAATCTCCGCTAATTAAACTCTAAATACTTTTTGATAAAGGAAAAAAAAAAAATCGATATATTAAAAAATGATTCATAAATGTTAGTGGAAAAACGAACATGATCAAAGATTCGTTCTCTCTCTCTCTCTCTACTTTGTGATTTGTTTGATAACCGCATGATATTAGCAGAATAAAAATTGCAAAAAAAAAAAATGAACAATTTCTAGAAAGATTAGTGAATCAGGGGCTTTTTTATTTTTTTTAAATTATTATTATTATTACGAAAGGGAGATGCATATAGACTCTGTGTGTTACGCGATATCATCCAGATAAAGTTTTCCCGGCCTCATAAGAACCCTTAGAGTGGTGTTTGTTCACGCTATATTCTACTTTAAATAATAATAGTCCGTAATATCCAAAAATTAAACAATATATTATATTTAATTAAACTAAAATGTCAGAATATTTTATTTAAACTCCCCCCCCCCCCCAAATACATTAAAATTGCTTTTAAATTTTGATTACTAAATTCATGATTATGTTTTTTTATAATTGTCATAGTTTTTTTTTTTTTTTTTAAATTTCTCTGGGGAAAAAAAAAAGAATTTAAAATGTTCACAAAATAATATTATATGTACCTTTCGAATAAGAGAAAAGCAAAAAGGAAATGCACAAATAATCATAAATTTCTTTTCTTTTTTTTTTAAATTTTCTACTCTTAAGCGCAAACTCCTTTATTATCACTTATTTTAACGTATAATTCGTTATTAAATAATATTATTTAGTGATTTCTTTTTTCTTTTTATTTTAATGTTTAATAATGAAAACGGCAAAGTTTATAAGTATCTACCCCCAATATTTTTTTTTTGTTCATTTAATATACATGGAAATGTTTAATAAATATTACAATATTTACTTAGATATTGTACTCATGCTATGTTTAATCTAATAACTATAAAAATTTAATTAGAAACTCTTTAACCAACAATTTATGCGGGATTCTCTGAATTATTCTTTATTTTCTTTATTTAAAAATTTGAAAGAATTTCGAGAGAATATCCATTATTCCCGTTATATTAGATAAAGCAATATTAATCATAACAATAATAAGAAATTTGAACATAAAATTTTACTTTTATACAATAATTTTATCAAAACAATATATATATATATATATTTAAATTAAACTCCTAGATATAAAACCAAAAAACATTAACCTTTAAAAATATCAAGCCCCCTTACTTTGGTTGTATTTATATATATGACAGAATTGTGATTTAACAAGTAAGGTAACGGGCTTTGCCTGAAGCTAGACTTCATGTCCAATTTTTTATGTATATATTTTTTTTTGGAAATTAAATGGAACAGTCTTTTCACCAAGTAGTTCCAGTATAAAAGAGATAATATTATATATTTCTATATTACCTACTCCCTAATATATTCCCTTTTTTGTTTTTTTAATATTATTCATTATTTGGTGTTTTAATACTTGTAAAATCTCCCGCTAATTGATTACGATAATTATTTACTATTCTTGAATAATTAAATATTGTGATAATTCATTGTCCCAAAAAAAAAAAAAATCTAAATAATAATAATAAAGCTACAAAGATAGGAAACTAATAATTTACCTAGTATCTAATAAAAATTTACCAAACCTATAAACATGAATTTTTTTTTTGGCATTTTGATAAAAGGGTAAAAAAATGGGTAATATTTTTTTAAAAGAAAGTGATCAATTATTTTTTTGTTAAACCTGATTTTGGTTTGATAAAAAAGTGATTTTTTTTTAATTTATTTTTGTTTCGTTATCGTAAACATTTTATTACTTAATAAACCAATAGTAATTATAAAAAAAAAAAATAAACGTAGGTAACCTGAATTTGAATAAAATTTTGAATAAATCACCTTGGTAGAATGTGAAATGTTTGATTAAGTAGCTTGATGAATTTATTTGATATTATCAAAAATCAAACATTTCCAATTTTAGTAATATTGGTTTAATGCATAAAATATTATTAAAAGTATGATTAATGCGGTAATTTTGTAGAAAAGAAGTATGAATAAGATTGGAAAACAATTATATATTTATATTATATTAAATTGAATATTATAAATTGGAACCCTTAACATTCAATAGAAAAAATATTAAATTTTTTAAAATCCGTAGAGTAAGTTGTGATTGTTCTAGAAAGATGTGATTGTTCTTAGAATTAAGGTGATATGTTTTTTTTCAAAAGTCTTCTTTTTTCATGTTAAACGATCACCTTAATACTCTAATAACGAATTTTTAGTTTTATTAAAATAATTACGATAATCAAACAATAACTCTCCACAATAAAATAGTATTTTTATTCTTAATAAAACAATTTAATGGATTTATGCAAGAAGATGCTACTAATTTTTTGTATGGATTGAATAAAAAAAAAAAAAAAAACTTGTTGGAGATATTATATAAAATTAAAGTGTGAATGACTTTGTCAGATGTCAGTTCTTGGCGTGAGGTGTTTTTTAAGATACAGATCATTGATGTGTATAATGTGGCTTCATTGGGAAAGAAAATATCTTTGTGTCCGATTTTACATTCAACAAAATTTTTGGAGAAATATATTTCCCCATCAACTTTCTTGCGTTCCTTAATTGTCCTTAATTATAATAGATATCTAGATAATAAAAAAAACAACAAAAAAAACATCAAAAATATGGAATCCAAAAATTACTTCATTTCTTTTTTAGGTCATTACTAATAGGTTCTTAACATTTTGGGGATGTTAACAATTTATAATTGTTTGTAATTTTTGCTGAACTCCTAGTTTTGTGTAACGGTTAACAACATTTGGCGCTCATTTGTTGCTCATTATTCAAGAGAATTTTTGTTCATATTTTGTAAGTTCTATTTGTGATAGACTTGAACGGGGCTTATTAGCAAGTATTAGAATCCTGGGGAGTCCAAGCAGCTTCCAGCGATCTGGGAATATGTGGTGGCAAGTTTAATAAAATCACTCTATCACTTATTAATTATTTATTTTCCTTTAAATAGTTCTTTTAAAATTGTAAATAAAATCTTTTATTTCTTTCACTAATGATTTATATCCAATAAATTTCAATAATCACCTATACAAAGAACCGAGATCTTTTTGTTATCTTTTTCAGCAATTTTCGTTGAAAAAAATAAAGAAATTTATAAATTATAAAAAAATAATAAATAAGAGTAATGTTATTTTGATTATAGAAAGAAATCATTTATACAAAAACCACTGACAATGATCATATTGCCGAAATATCTGGTTTGTTTTGTATTGAGAAAGATTATTTCTATTTATTTATTTATATTTTTTATTTTGGTAACTGTATTTGAATATTACCATCTTCCTTTTTATTTTACTTTATATATTTAAGTTATTATTTGGGGGGGGGGAATGATGATCCTGCCGCAAACTTGTGCGTGTATTGGCTTTATCCACCTCTCCAAAACAAAAGGTTATGAACCTTTTGATATAACTAATAAAAATTGACCTGTTTCTAGAAGAAGACTTAAAAATTGGTTTGTTTCTTCCACTCAGTTTCCGTCAAAAATTATTTTTTTTTTTTTAACCTTTCATTGTTAATCTGAGTATTTTAATATAATATTTTCTAAAACATGAAAATAAGATTGGTTAATCCCCACCGCTCACTCATAACTTCGGTTATTCAGCCATTTTTAGGTAGCGACGGCCCAGTATTAGAAGGCTGCGCTGGTGACTGATGGTTGTTCGTTTAGTTGAATATCCAAGAGGCACGTGAGAACAATCTCGGACGCGAATAACTTCCGCCATCCCCCATATGAGATTAGTACAATAAACTTTTAATATTTAGAATTTTTTTTTTTTTTTGGGGCGCAGAATGTCTCATTACCGCAACACATGTATGTCATGCATTAGCAAGAAGTAACACAAAATTTTGAAGCATAATAGGTATGTGTTATTTTTGAGTTCTGTAGTTCCGATAAAATAAATAAATAATTGATTTTTGATATGAAGTTTTTTTTGGCTGTTATTATTTTAATTTTTACTGGGATGATGAATTTTGAACCTTATTTACAGCCATTATTTTATATTATGAATTTTTTCATTATTTTTTTATATTACAATTTTTCCCAACGTTTCGACACTACACTTACTCTGTTAAATTTTCAATGTAGTATGTTGCTTATTATTATAACTAATACCAAGGCCTCGTTTTATTTTTAATTTAGATTTTCGATTTTGTAACATTGATGTGTCACAGTCCTTTGTTTTTTATATTTTGTTAATTTACTAAAAATTTGTCGCCTTATATGTTGTATTAGTTATGTGACCATGTGGTTTCTATTTTACTTATACTGAGTTTTACTTTAATATTTGTAGTTTCTATGGCAGTAATATTTGAGTCACTTTACTAAAACAAATGTTCATGGTAGATGTCTATCATGTATTTAAAACAGTAGTTAATTTATTTTGTTAGTAAATTAACAAAATATAACAAACAAAGGACTGTAACACATCAATGTTACAAAATCAAAAATCTAAATTAAAAATAAAACGAGGCCTTGGTATTAGTTATAAAAATAAGCAACATACTACATTGAAAATTTATCAGAGTAATTGTAAAAGAATGAATCCCCTAGACAATGACACGTGCAGTGTCAAAACTTTGGGAAAAATTGTAATATAAAAAATTATGAACAAATAAATAAAATAAAATAATGGCTGGTAAATAAGGTTCAAAATTCATCATTCCAGTAAAAATAAATAAATAAGTTAAGTAACTCCGAAAATTTCGGCAAATTTAACAAAAGAAATAAACAAAATAAATAAAAAAACCACTGCAATAAATCCAGAACTAAAATTATGTAATTAACAGCAAAAAAATTTTTTTTTTCGTATTTTTCAAATTTTATTCATATTTTATTAAATTTTATTCATATGCACATCATTAAATCATTACAGGTGATTAAATACACTAATCAAACCTTTGCCAATCTATTATTAAATAAATAGTAAGCAGTTTGTATGTTCAAAAATGCGAAATTCTTCTATTAAATCAAAGTTTTTGACTTGGCCCGCTTTTTGTGGTCTCGGCTTGCTGTAATTTGCACCATCTTTTCTACAGTTACCTAGTATATACGTATCTATTGTAAATAACATATTTGTGTATAAAAATTAGTATAAAAAAACAAGAATTTGGTGCTCTAATTCCCTCAGTAATTGAAACGTCCTCCACCAAAATTATAATGGTAAAAAGTTCTCTTCGTCCGCTTTCAAAACAATAAATTCCTCGGCTCTTATACCAAAAGCAAAAAATATAATTGTTTGAAAAAAAAAATCAAATATTTATTTTGAAAGCAGATATAAATATTATATATTTTTATTCTCTTTATTTTAATACAATATTCTTATTTTTAGTATAAAGTTCTTCTTCTCTTCAGTTATTGTGAAATAATGATGTTTGATGTCAGTAAAATATTTTTACTTTAAAGTGCTTTCAGATGAAATTCTTAGTCAATAAATCAATTGTTGAAATAATACATTTTCCTGATTTTTATGTTGTTTTTTTAAAAAAGAAATCTATATATAAAAAAACAAGCTATTGTTTTTAGTTATTCTTCATATTTTCAAAAGGCTTGATCATTTTTATATTTAAATTTTCTTGATACAAATTGATACAATTAGCGGTCTGACGTCAACCAGTTAAGAATCTAAAATAGAATTTTCTTCATCTTCAATAAACAACTTTTCATTTTTCTAACTTTTCAATAAACCATTTTGCACATATAAATTTTTGACATCAAAATTGTTGGAATTAATTTATTATTTATTCGCTATTTACGGGATTTTTTTTTTTTTTTGTGTTAAATAAAAGGAAGTGTCCCGTAGATTTCCCTTTGCCTTTCTAAATTTTAATCTAATGCGGTGCTAATTATTGTTGATAAAAAAATTACGAGTAAAATATACTTTAAATATTGCGGTTACTGTATTTTCTCCATATTTATTATTATTTCTTTTATTAAAAGTCTTGTTTAAGATTCAATATTTGAGGCCTTCACTAAATTCATCAAATTTAATTTTTAGAGGCACCCCGCTCCCCTTACAAATTCTAAATTAAGTTAAAAAAAGTCTTTATTGAATTTTTTACACTATAAATGTTACCTTCTTTAACGTAGTATTTTGAGAAAGTGTTGAATATTTCATTTTTCAATTTGAGCTCAATTAGTCCTAGAATAAATATATTAAAATTATGTCTGTTTATGTAGGTGTATTTTTTGTGTGTGTGTTATTCAATCTAAAATATCATGGAAAATTTAAATTTGATATTACCTTTTGTGTAATCCAGAGGAACCCCACGTTAAATGATTTTTTATCGAAATCGATTTAAAAAATAATATGGGATACTAATATATACGTAGTTTTTCTGATATTTCTCTAGAAAAAAGAGCGAACGATTTATTTTTATGTTTAAACTGATGTAAAAAATATTAATGTATCCGTTGCAATTGTTTATGAAAAATTTGAGAAAATTCTTTCATATTGATTAATTATTAAAATAAAATGAACAAAACTATAAAAAAAACTTGGAGCGCGCATGATTAAAAGATGATATTAAGAATCTGTAGTTGCGCGGATTAAATAGTGGGATTGCCATACAATTTAATACGCATGCGCAAACGCTATGAGCGATTTTTTTTTTTTTTTAATGTGATGTATAGTTTGTTTTTTTTTATTCTATTGAGTTCGTTCATTTTTTTTTTTTTTTAATATAATTATTTTATTTTTTAAAGTCTAACATGGATTCTGTATCCCATTAGAATATATTTTTACTAATTTCTTATTATCTTTACTATAGTATGGCTACATGAACTTTATACCTCTAGCCAGTTATTTGGAATGGTTCCCTCCTATATTTCTTGGGTTTATTAATAAAAATGAGCACACGAAAAATCGTTTAAATTATTTTTATTCTATATTCAATAATTTATTAATTACAAAAATTAAAGAAAAAAATGAACGTTTTACAATGAAAATGAAAATGGAAATTTATTCAAGTTTAGCTTCAAATTACAAAAATATTACTAGTTACACTAATAGTAATAAACGCCAAACATTAATTGACAGTTGAAGTGATATCGATTTTTTCCCCCTCCTAGGTACTAAGTTTTATTTTTAGTAATTTACTCCACTAATTGCAGTATATTTTATCACTGTAGAAAAGAAAAAAAAAAAAAGAAGGAATGATACAGAGAAAACCAACTTTGATTGCAAAGAATACTGTAATACCTGTTCACTTTTAAAAATAAGCAAAGATTGAAAAATACAACCTTTTTAAAATTTGCAAAAATAATCTGTTGTAAAAACTTACATGATCTTACTGCTGTAAATAAAAATAACAAAATTTTTTTAAATTTTAAACTTTACTTATTTGTCGTAACAAAAGTAAAGATGGTAGAATCAAGTACCTCGCTAAGTAGGAGTAGCATTAATAGATTATATTTTAGAAGAAATCCCAAATTAATCCTATGTAATTTGGAAATTTAACGTTACAATTTCCGCAGAACCACGTAAAATCAACTTTTTTTTTCCGGGAAAATCCTACAAATAAAAGTGATAGGTTTATATATCTCTGTGCAATTACCAATTGCAAATTTAAAGGAAATCCTTATAGTCGTTTTCGAGTAAATTCCTTCCCTAAAAAATTCAATAACCTATTCTGTGAAATCGCGATTCAGGTTAATCAATATTCTTAATTCTACCTAGTGTTTTTAATGTATATTAATATTATGTAGATATAATAGAGCAATACATTTTAGTAAATGGCTATTTTAAAAAGAAAACTAAAACGCAAACTATTCTTGCGAAAAAAGTGAAAAAGAAAAAAAAAAACAAACAGTGAACTCACACACCTGGTTGGTGGATTTTTGACCAATACTTTTTGTCAGACCCGCCCGGGTGCTAGTTCATGGGAGACAATCAAATTTGGAGGTTGCAGCGATTTTTCGTTTTGGAGATATTTTGTTTGCACAAATCATCGTTAAAAATATTTTTTCCGCTACAAAATATATTTCCACGTGAAAATACAATTCCCAAAAATTTGACACAGAATAAATTGCAATACTTTTGCTTAACCAAGGTGGAAGAGGAAGTAATAATTGTGCGTCTCCCATGGCAAAAAAAAGTTGTACAAAAGTTCTGTGCAGATTTGCCCTTTCTTCACTTATTAGTAAGTCTACAATGCTTATTTATTCCAAGATTAAATTCTAAATAAATTTGTTTATTCGCTACAAATTAAATTGGCGAAAGATTCTACCAGTAGATTTTTTTTTTGTCATTTATCTTTAATTAATTTTCTAAGGAAAAAGTTATTACGCACTATGAACAGTTGTCATTCTATATTATTTTATAGTTTCCGTTCACATCGATTGCGCAGATAGTAACCTTATAAAGTTGCATCTATTTAATAACAATTAAATAAAACAAAATGTAGATATTAATTAAAAAAAAAAAAAATAATATAAATAATTTAAAATCCATTGATTACCATAGTTTTTTTTTTTTAAAAAAAGTTATCTATCATCTCTTAAGAATAGACATGTAAAATATAATAGATCAAAAGTTCTTGTTTAAATTTCTAAATCTAAAATTTTAAATTGTATACAATTTTATGATGGGACTAATATTAATCCCAGATATCACAAAAATATGTTGGAAGGCTTTCTCTAAACTCTACACTAAACTAATTTAGACTAAACTAATTAATAAAAGCATATTAAATAGATAAGTTTTAAAAAACATTTAATGCGTAAAAATAAGTATTATAATTTTTTTTTGTAAATTTAAGGCGCGTCAACATCTGGGTTCATTAGCGCCGCCCGGACAGTGAAATGTAGAGGTTTATTGGGAGTCTCTTGAGAGTCCAACCACCGCTACCACTAAACTAGCCCCTCACCTACAAAAAAAAATTACCAATCGATCTAAAAAAGTTAGTGGATATTCAAACCATAGATAAATTTACACTTATTGTATATCTTAGCCTATCCAGAATACAATTTTTTTTTAAGGAGTATGTTTAGATTGAATTTCAGATTATAGATTTTCAGAAAATTGAAAATATCAGTCGAAATTTTCTTATCGGATCTCCAGGTGATACTTGAACTGAATTACAAGTTTGATATTGAACTTTCACCGCACTTTTTTACTTTAAGGTTATCCTCTTCATAAATCCAATGAGATATATTTTATATCAGCGAGAGAGAAAGGAAGAAAGAAAGATAAGTTTATTATGCCCTGGACCTATGTCCCTTAAGAGCAAAAAAAAGAAATTTACATCTCGTAAAATATAATACAATAATCACTCTCTGATCTAATTAAAATAAAAAAAAAATCCACCAATTATTTACATTAATATTACAATAAAACTATTTACAATGACTATATACAGATATAAACTAAAATTAATATACTAATACATAAATATAATAGAAATAATAATAATAACAATTAGTAAAAACTTAATTTCCCCTGAACTTTGCAAATAAATAATTATAAAAATAAAATTTAAAACTAAAAAATGTTTTCTTGCTAGCCATGTCTGTAGGTAAGTCGTTCCATAGTTTACTAGCCGTAACGTAAAATGAATTTTGATATGTAGCAGTCCTGTAGGGTTGTATGTAAAATCTAGAGTCAACAGTCCTTGTAGTTCTTAAGTCCAGTGCAGCTTTTACTATAAACATGTCCGCAAGATATGTTGGTGTTTGCAATTTGAGCATCAAATACATGAAATTACCAGTAAAGTACCTTCTCCTGTACTCAACGTTGAGCCAGTTTAAACTGTGAAAATGTGGAGTTATGTGGTCATCTTGTCTAACATTTAATATAAATCGGATGTTAAGTGTTCTTTGTAATTTTGAATTCAATTCGGAGGTTAGATCATTATAAACTATGCAACCATAATCAAAATACGGAAATATTAATGTACTGATGAGCTGTTTACGGAGAGGTATGGGTAGCATGTTTTTATGGAGTTTTATGGAGAGAAAGAAAGAAAAAAAATTTATTTATGTCCTGGGAATGATTCCCAGAGAGAGAGAGTGAGAAAGAGAGTCACTATTTGAGTAAAAACATTTCTTTCATACTCGAGAGTTTCATACACATCTCTTGCTTGAAAAACTTCATTATATAAAATGGAGCAATTCTTCCATTTAACTGGAATTAGTGCCGCTTACATCGTTTATCGAGATTCATTTTACTACAAAATAAACCTTTAACAGATCTTCCTTGAACTCATTTGTTCTTTTCTTTGATTCGGTTCGTTCTGCTAAGCTATTCACCAATTTATATTTTTACTTTCTCTTATTCCTAACAGTAAGAGAAATTATTGCGATCGTATTCGATTATTGGTGAGTTTTCACCGAGAATTCATGTTACTTTTTCTGAGTACGGAAAAAAAGTTTTAGCGAATAGTCTCTCTCAGTGTGTGTGTGTGTGTTTGTTTGTGTCGCAAATACGAAAAAGTCTATATATCCGGCTTGGATCACCATCGCCGCATGTGAAAATAATATCTTCTTCAAAATCCATCAACTCGAAGTGCCGCTTTAGAAATCATATTTTTTTATTCCAAATTTTTTGCAGCTTTTTCCGAAATGGCTCCAAAGATTTTCTTTAAGATTCCTACACTATTTACACATATAAATAACTATCATTTTTATTGGAAATACTTTTCCCAAGAGAAACTGATTTTAGAGGAATCTGTGACCTTAAATTTCAAATAGTTATGTAGGTTTATTCCATGTCATTGACGCTTTCTTCTGTGTAATCACTTTTAACTATTTATTACCTACCTGGCTACATATACCCCCACCACCTCAGTATTTACGGTTGAACTGAATGACAATTTCCGCATTTAAAGAAAATTTGTCAATATTTTTATTGTATTAATTGTACTAAAATAAAGTGGTGTGAGTGTGTCACACCAGAATTTATCTTGAGGTTTACCATGTCAGTCATATATTTCTAAAAGTTGCCGATTCTACATGTTAGAGCGATCATTATGTTTGCTTGAGCTCATGTCTTATTTAGTGTTCTACTTTTGTAAAAAAAAATGCCTTTCCCAATTTATTTTTCATAAACAGTTGGTTATTGCTCCCGATAAAACTAAGTACTAAAAATAACGAAGGCCAGATTCAAATGACAGACGATACGCGACGTACTTCCCACATGCCTCTCTATAAAAATCGCCGTCTTAAAGCATTGGCTGTTCGTAGGCCGTTAAGCGAAAGGTGTAAGTACTAAATCAAAGCAAGTTTTATAGAACTCCGTTTAGTTTTACAGAGAGAGGATAGGCAGTTTTTCTAATTTAAATTTTGTCGTTCTCATACTTGATACATGCAAATTAACGCGTTGAACGCTGAGAAAAATCAATGGTTACTAATTCTTGGCGTGGGAGGATAGTGGTATGTCTTGTTCGAACCATGGCTGCGAGGCTGACGATTATTCGAATGTCTGGGCCGCCGCGCCGACCACTAATCTAAGATGGTTTTTGCATATGTCACCATAGTGCTCAGTAAAACAATCTGCTCACAATCTTGGCTCACAAAAATAGCAAGTTGTTCATAAAAATATAACATTATATAAATAAAAATTAAAACACAAAGGAGCAATAGCCATTGAATTTATAGTGCACGATTCATACGCTTAAATCATGTCTTATAACTAAAAGAAGCGCGGAATAATGCTCGGTGATCAGAACCGCGGAAGTGGTAGATCACATGATCTCATGGTCCCGAGGGCAAAATTGGTTATTTAGTAATGAAGAGGCCATACGTGTCACCGTATGTGACACGGAATATCTACTAAATAAAATGGTTTTTATTCATCTATAGCAAAGTTAACATATTATGAATGTGCATATTTCGTACTTTATAGCAAAAAGTAATTGTTAGAATTTAATTAAATTGCATTTTTGATATGGATTGAAGGCAAAATTAACTGTGAACTGTGGCCCCCTCATGGTGTCTCCCAACTGTGTCACCCTGTTAATAGGAATTTATATTAGCAGGCGATTCTAAACGATGTGCTACGAGAAACTGAAACTGTGTAGTTAATAACTATTTCACATTTATGATTTACGGCTGCCTAGAATATAAAACATCCCCTCTCTATTCAGAGTTTCTGTCAGCCGTATCCACTAAATAATTAGTGGCAAGATTTAATCTGTGCAAAAATTACTCTCATTTTTGGCATCTCCACTTTTTTTAATGTATAAATAAAATATAAAATAAGATTTAAGGCGAGTTAAGACAAGCTAATCAGTTTCTTCTTTTCAAAATTGATGAGATGCTAAGAAGTGAGGATTTGAGAGAGTGGTTATAGGGTCACCCTTTGCGGGTGGACATCCTCAAAAGGTAATGGAGGAAAGTAATTACTTAATTTTGCTGACACTCTAATAGTCTAGGCAATAGGAAACTGGATGGAGCAGAAGCTGGTTGGGTTCAGGAGCTGAACAGGCGAAGATCTGTGGCTTTAGCGGGCGGTATGGCCACTATTTTCTGGGCAGGTAGATGTTAAAGAGATGAGGATATTCTCTTGATATTTCACTAAAGACTCTGAATAAGCCGTGTTTGGGCCGTGTTAGTGGGTGAATGTAGGAGAATGGCCTCGGTCAGAGGAGCAGAATGGAACTCTTTTGGGTAATCGGACCTGTGCTTAGAGGGCAATGAGAGGGCAGATGAGTTGGCTAAAGAAAGTTCCTTCCTCATTACCGTTTTGTGATTCTGAACCAGTAGTAGCCGTCACTAAGCAATTTTGCAACAGGGAAGTTAAACAACGGAAGAATAGAACTGGTAGATAAGGGGCTTTAAGAACTTTCTCTCCCTGAGTAGGATACTTTTGAGAGTTGATTACATTGCCTGGACACTGTTTAGCCGGGTGTACCACACTACGTAGTAGGTCATAGACTCTATTTCATTAACACAAGGTTCAGCAAATTTTGGAAGGCAACGCGCTCAAGAGATTGCTTGGAGAAGTTCGAGATTAAAGATTCTTTAAGATATTTGTAGTCAGACCGGTAGATTGCTGGGGGAGGCTTCTTGGAGTGACTTTTGTGGGGGGGATAAAAGCCATGTAGGCTAAGGTCCCGCATCTTCGAGTACCCATTATTAATAATAATGAAATATAAGAAAAGATTTGTTAAAAAAAGTGTTCCAGCAAAAGAAAAAGAAACATACTTTTTATTTCATTTATAAACATTAATAATCCTACTGAAGTAAATTTTATTTCTAAATAATAATATAATAATAATAATAAAAAGAAATTGTTTATAGCATAAATGATATTTGTGTGTGCGTATGTGTATGGTGTGCGAGAGTGTGGCGGGGTAAAAATATAAGTGGTAGAAGGGAGGGTGAACGTCTATAAAATAATGATGTGCCCATTGTCGGGAGATCGTCTCTATACTTCAATAATATGTTGTCCCCTCCCAGCGGGAGAAAGAGAGAGGGCAGCCTATGTCCCCGTCGGTCCCTAGCCTGCCAGCAATTGGTGTCCGCCTCTCAGACTCTCCGGCTAATATAACATTTTTACGATGCTCCCCTTGTTATAAAAGGAATGATAAGCAAGTAAGTACTTGAACAATGTTGCTATAGCTGCCAGCAGTCCTCTATGGCCATATATGTACGCCTTCTATACTATACAGTAACGTATATACTACAAAACTGTCAGATAAATTATTGTTTGAAAACTAAATGTTAATGGTAACCACTCACCCCCCACGCGCCCCCTCACTCCTTACAGCCTAATAAAAACATATTGCCAATAGTCCTATATCTTTCTCTTTTTTTCATTCTATTTCCTATTATGTTTCTTATTTAAAAAGTTTTAGTTGTCCTCTCCTCTTGTACATTGTCTTCTGTAGATAGGATTCTATTCTTTGTAATATAAATATTAACGATATTGTTAAAAAAAATTTCGTGATAATCACGGCCTAGATCAACTCTACAGTGTGCGCAATCAACCAGAGATTTCTATATTGTTCACTTAACTCATAGAATTAAATAATCTCAGAAAATACATGTTCCTTAATCCATTGAAATATCCGTCTCTCCGTTGAGAATACTCAACCAAGAAACTTTCTGTAAGAAATAGTAAATTGTACTTTTCTTTTTTACTTTCTCACGATTTTTCGAAATATAAACGGCTAAGAATTTTTCTTAAACTAATATTTGTTCAGATGTATTTCTTAGTTGGCTGATCGGCCAGGGGGTATCATAAGAAAAACACTAAAAAAAATAAAATTTTTAAGTGTTTTTTATTAATGGCCCGACGTTTTGACAAACATTGTTTGTCTTCTTCAGGGGCTATCTTAGAATCGGAAAATTTGTATGCTCTATTAATTACTACATGTTCAATTATGACTGTGGTAATTAATAGAGCATACAAATTTTTCCGATTCTAAGTTAGCCCCTGAAGAAGACAACAATGTTTGTCGAAACGTCGGGCCATTAATAAAAAACACTTAAAAATTTTATTTTTTTTTTTAGTGTTTTTCTTATGATACCCCCTGGCCGATCAGCCAACTAAGAAATACATCTGATCATTTCTAACGGCCAACAATTTCTACAATTTGATATAATATTTGTTCACCATTTTTTTTTAAAGAACACTATTGGAAACAATATTAATTCTGTTTAAAATGTTTTTAAAATATTTTATTTTAAAACTTAATTTTAAGAAAATATAATGAATTTTCTTTTCTTCTCAAATGTTAATATAGATTCTAAGGCCTATTTATTTTTAAAGTGATGAAAGAAATATGTTGTTTGATGGGTTCTGGGTGAGCAGCAACATTACGGTTTCCTTCCAAATACTACTTCAATACAATGTATGGTACTATCACCTACATAATGTGAAAGTATAATAAATGTATTAACTAGAATTCGAAATTTGATGAAAATCTTCTCTTTTTTTTCTTGAAAGATCTATCGTGCCCCCGGAGTCCTTTCAGTGCACTGCCGGCCTCTGAGCAGTGTTTTCTAGCTATAAACACTGCCCATCACCGGACAGTGAGCTGTAAAGGCTCCTAGGAAGAGAAAAATCTAAGGTCAGCTTGATGGATTCGAACCCGGGACCTCCGCGTTGCTAGTCCAACGCGCCATCACTGAGCTAATCCCTTCCTACTTCCTTGGCTTACGCCAGTTAACTAGGAACGGAGACCCTAGTTTATGTGCACTGTGCTTGTCCTTGTCTGTAAAGGGTAGAGTGTATGTAGTTTTAAGTGTATTGTGTACTGTTCTGACGAAGTGCATGGAGTACTGAGTACTGGTAACCCGTGGGGTCGCTACTCCCTAAGTAACTGCATGCAACAGATACCCCTTGCGGGCAATGAAAATCCGTTAACCAGTAGAGCGACTCAATCGATAGGTTGTCTGTCTCAAATTTTCTCGAAAACGGCTAACATATGGCTATATACTATGCTATTTGTACAGTTTGAAACAATTTTAAACAATTGTTGAATTGAAACAATTTTCCCTAGAAAATCCCACTATCTCGTTAACTTCCAAGTATTATATAGGTTTGTTCGATGTTATTTGTGTTCTCTGCTGGATTTCAGTGTAAATCATTGCATCCGTTCCCTGCTTTGGCTAATTTTTGTGTACCCCGACAACACCCGTCTGTATTTATGTTAGAACTAAAAAAAAAAAATATCATATAATAAAAATAACCGCAAAGTTAAAACAAAAATATATCCTAAGTTTATGTAAATTTTAAAATTATTGCATTAACCGCAATAGGAGAAAGCCGTGTGAGTGTTTCACAGCAGATTTTTTTGTATTAACTTTCAGCCATTAGCTTTACTGATTGTATCTTTAAACGTGGCTCATTCAAAAAAATAATTGTATTACCTCCAAATGTAATCTGTATGTGAACTTGTTTTAATATGCGGATGGACTATTTAGTTGTTTGGCTATCTGATCAATTTAATTCTTTGGTATTTGATGAGCTTTGCAAAATATAACAATATAATATATGGTAGGTCTTCTATTTCTGCACGTGTTTCACAATGATTATTCACGACTGTATTTATGTTGAAGGTACAAGTAAAAAGTTTAGAGAAACCATGATTTCATCTCATCCTTTTTTTTGTATTTCTTGTATTCTTTCTTGTAATTCCTAACTTCTCGAAATATAGTACTTTTCCTAGTTACTGGCCTGAAAGTGACAGGATTAACACTGTGATAAGCGCACTGGACTTGTCCTATACGGAGGTCCCGGGTTCAAGCCGACCATTGCTATTCTTAGATTTTCTCGCCCCACTGAGACTCTACATATCACTGTCCGATAATGGGCTGTGTGGACTGTAACTACAGAACACTACCTAGAGGCCGCAGTGCATGGTGAATACTTCGGGCGCCAATTTCTCAGATTTTGACGCGCGTTAAATTAAACAAAAAAAAAAAGTTTTTTTTTTTTCTAACTTATTTATATGGTTTTGGAATTATTTTTTCTCTTATATATCTCTGTAGTCTGTTTGGTCCAATTTAAGCTCATCATAATGTTTCCAGTAGCCGTAATTATTTTACTTTGAATGATATAAGAGAATTTTTACTAAGTTTCACACTAGATTTATATTTTCCTAATTCATCATATCTGTAAATTATTACAAGTTCATTGTTTTTTTAAATTTCAGTACAGAAACGTTTTAATAAAAAGTTAAAATGGGCAGCACAGTCGAAAACTATTTTTTTTTAAATAATTCAAGTTCAATTCAAATTTATGGATATTGTTAATCTTTTTTTCAAAATTCCCCTTATTTTGAACGGGCAGAAAAATTTGTTTAAAAAAAAAAAAATAAGTTCACAAGATTTAAAAAAAATTAATTTTCTTATTATCTAACAGCGTATGTAATTTTTTCTTTTGTTTTTTACCATTCTTCTTAGTGATGATCTCGATTGGCCCTTCATTTGTGTCACTCGGTTGAATTAGTCTAAATAACGTATTCGTAGTCTACGGCCTTCTGATTTTGACTTCCATCAGCACCAAAAAAACCTTCTTCTTTTCTCTACGTTGCTTATTTTGTGTAAATTCATTTCTAACTTTATCGCATTTAGTTTTCCCTTCAACGCTACCCAGGAATTTCATATCGGCAACTGTGTCTCGCCTTGCATACTTATCCGGCAGAGTCCACGATTCAGCCCCATACCTATTGGCGAAGAGGTAAATAGATTATGTTGAAGACAGTCATCAAATTAATTTTAAATTAATTAATCCGTGAATCTGCTTTGATATACCTAGAAATGTGTTACACTACATATCATAATGTAAAATTAATATTGTGTACCGCCGAAGCGAGCAACTTGTACAATTCGTAGCTCTAATCAAATTGAGACTTTACCCCGTGTATTTCTAAGATGTCAGTCACATGTATCAGTGATTAATATATTAGAAATTCTTAATATTAGGCCAAATGAATGATAATTATTTAAAAAAAAAAAAAAAAATGCGTTAAGACGACTATTCTCACTTAATGTTTGTCTTCCTTACATATATATTACATATTTTATTTTGATCATATTAGAAACCTACTGTACGGTTATGTCAAAGAGGGCCAGTCTTCTGTAAAATGTAAACTTATTTACATACATACAGTATTTTGAATTTGAAATGTGAAATTAGGGAGCCGGCGGACAAAAATACTTGTTATCTCTATTGTTATCGGTTTATCAAAGTCCAGATTTGCAAAATTATTTTCTACTATTTTCGTATTTTTGAGACTGAAATAAGAAATGCTTAAAATTCATGGGGTGTCTGAATATTAATGCTAATTAGTTGTAAAAAAAAAAAAATTCTAGCTTTTCACACACTTAACTTTTACTAAAAATTTGAAAGCTTTTATTTATAATCGGAATTTTGATTACACTATTAATTTTCCTTAGTCACTTTGCTTTTCTTTGTAGTTTTCCGTCCCTTGTGTAACAAATATACTATTATGATATTTTTGAAAAAAAGGATACATTTTCATGTCTGGAGGATAGATAAATAAAATGAATATGATGCAAAACTGTTGTGGTTTTGGGTATCTTGTAAGAATGTATATTTTTAAATTAAATATACAGCTTTTATTATGATTTTTTCGTAGGCAAAGAATAGTTTCATACTAATAGCTGTACCTTAGAAAACTAAAAATTGTAAATATTTTTTATTTAAGTTATTTAGTTTCTGATATAAGTTCTGTCTAATATTTCATTGTTAACTTTGCGTTAGGTATATATAGTTCGCTGGAATCCTACTTCATAATACTTATTACCGTTCATTTCTCAGAAACCACACAATGTCGGGGAAACAACATTTGGATTATCACACGTTACTTATAATTTATTCATTTTCCTACTTACAATACTGTTCCCCTAAATTACTTCAATAAATACTTCTTTCTTAAATTGTCATCGTTATTTTAAGTACATTCTATAAAAGTATTAATTTGGTTTATAAATAAATTTTTGTCTTATCTTGGCTAAATTAAAGTGTATTTAAATATTTTTTACTATATGGTTTGTCCCTAGCTCAGTTAAATTTCTTTCAAGGCATGTGGCATGCCTGCATATTCTTTGTTTTGCCTACTCCTCAAAATTTGGTGATTCATGTTAGATTTTCGCAAATAAAAAATTTCCATCGAATATTTATGATTTGTAAAGTAGACCATGACCGAATATGATCTTTTTAGAAAGTGCAGCCCAAATTAGTTAAGTAAGATGAGGGGCGAGAATTGCGCTAAGTGGTAGCGCGCTGGATTTAATTCGTAGGGCCGTTATCGAATCCATGCAGTGTATTTACATTTTCTTGCCCTAAGAGCTTTCTCTACATGTGGTTGAGGTGTAAGAACCTGTAGGTACTGAAGGAACTAGTCCTGTAAGGGAAGAATTAGCTCAGTGGTAGCGCGCTGGACTACCAATGCGGCGGTCCCGGTTTCGGGTTCAGCTGCTGTCCTTGGATTTTTTCTTCCTAGAGGCCTCTTACAGCTTACTGTCCGGTGATGGTCAGTGTTGTCTGAAACGAGAGAATACTGTCCGGAGGCCGGCAGTGCACTGAGAAGACTCCGAACTTTGGGGTAGCTAGATGGGCCCAGAAGGGCTTTGGATAGCTTAGGGCTTGGGCCCTCCCTAAAGACAATAAAAAAACCTAGTCCCGTAGGCACACCTCCAGTACGGCTCCTCCAAAAAAAAAAATATAGGGATCTCTACTATCAGAGATATTTTCCGTGATAGCCTGCTACTTTTTGTGGTCATCGATCGGTTTCGGGCGTTCATCCATCACCAGGATGCCTTTTGTCAAACAGTGTGATAACATAGACTTGTACAGAGCAAATTTAGTTAATACGCTCAGTGACGATGGCCACACAAAGAAGCAGACTATCACGGAAAATATCTCTGATGCTTTCAAGCTCTGCGGAATTAATCCACACCAACCTCTACTATGATTATCGCAAATCCTCGACCGCCGCTGAACTATTTCTTCAACACGTGAGCAGGAGACAGAACTTCGCCGGGCTGGCTCACGATCCCTTGGTACCAGACTATAGAAAGAACAAGTCCCCTACTTGAAGAGGCTTGGAACAGCCTAAGCAGACCGTACGACTACTTCTCTGTTTCCTGACGCGCGTCTTGGCTTACCACCCCATTCCAGCAGAGAACGAGTACCGCCTTCTCTACAGCTCACTGTCCAGTGATGGGCAGTTGGCAGGAACGAAAATACACTGTACCTAGAGACTAGGTACTTCACTGAGAAATTTCCAATCGCCAATGACCACTGATCCTAGAAGATGTGTTAAAAAAATAAAAATAAAAATTGCTTTTTTCAAATTTTGTTTTACAAATTCATTCTGGAATTCTTTTTTGTTTAAATTTAAGGCGCCTCAAATCTATGGTCATTGGCGCCCGGAGCCTTCTCAATGCACTGCCGGCCTCCGAGCTGTGTTCTCTAGCTAGAGAACACTGTCCATCACCGGTCCATGAGTTGTAGAGGCTCCTAGGAAGTAGAAATCTAAGGGTAGCACAGCTGGACTCGAACCCGGGTCTTCCGCGTGGGAGTATTCTGAGATTTAATATTGTTAATAATTAACCTATGACTTTAAAATCAAATTTAATATTCGATTTGATAAATTTATTCCTTTTGAATTTGGAAAATTATGATTAGAGAAAGGTCTAAGTGATGTTTTCACATGAAATTTTAAAGTTCAAATTAGCGAATCAAAAAAAAAAGAAGAAAAACGATGGAAAAACCTATAAGTTTTTCATTTTTTAAATTTAAAAAAAGTAATTTAAAACTTGAATCATGTATTTTATTCTAGGAATACGCAAAATTATTGACTTGATTGACAGTTGAAGAGCCCCCCCAAAGAATGCTGATAAATAATTCATTTAGGGGGGGGGGGGTGAAGACGAAATTACATGGTCATGTCTAAATGTTATGTGCTCTGTCCATTCATTCTCTCTAAATAGATTTTTTTTTCTATCAGAAAATTCTTTACAAGTTTTCCGGTTATTTCCTTAGTCGTCGCTGCTATATGTTTGCAGGTGATAGTACTCTTGGTTCCCACCTCTCCCAGAAAAAACTTTTTGTTTCCCCTTTACAAATTTCTAAATTCAATTAATACATTTCATGTAATTTTTTCTATTACAATAATTCATAAAATAAAAATCATGTCTAAATTTGTTTCTAGTTTGTCTGTAAAAAAAAAACAAAAAAAAAAAAAAAAAAAAAAAAAAAAAAAAAAAAATTATAAAGTTTTCACATTACAGTTTAATAATAAGTTGTTTAATTATTTGATTTATTTTTGCTGGTTGATAATCGATTTTTTTTTTTTTTTCATTTAATCAAATATATAATTCAGCCTTGATTATTTAGCAAATTCTAGTAATTAGTTTTGGAACTAGGCTAAATAGTTGCAGCCGTAAAAATATTAATTATTCAACAATATAGAATTTTAAATGTGATTTATAATAAAATTAATTTTGGCGGTCATTAATAAATAAGTATTTCGCTAAACAACATTAGCTTTTTTGGGAAAATATAGAAAATCTTAAGTAATTATAATTATTTAGGTGTAAAGTAATTGTGCAATACTATATTATTGTTGACTAATTTGTATAAAGAAATACAATGATTTCTTTATTAATTTGGGTAAAGCTACAGTTTATTTCGGCAAAGTTGAGTAAGTAATATTGATGATTGAATAATGTTTATCAGCGTTGCAATTGTGGCAAACAGGATCTTATGATGAAAGCATTAAAAATTAAAACTTGCAGCTTGATTTTTTTTTGTTTGAAAGAAATTAATGTTGTAGTATACAGAATTAAGTGTATTTAGATAGATAATACTGAAAGTTGAATTAATCCTTTGTGTCAATCATTACAGATTAGCACATAGATTGATTTATTGGTTTTTTGGAGTTCGATGCGTTTTTGAAGCTGAACGATTGACATGTTTCGTCCGGCGGAAGAAAGATAGATCTCTTCATATCTTTTATAATTTTTTGTGAACCTCAGGAAGCTAAGATAATTAATAATATTGCAAATGAGCGAATATCTACACTTGAGCATAGCAATCTGGAAAATGAACCATTTCTAAGCTATCATTGTTTTATTTTAGGGTCGAAATGGCTTCTGAGACGCATCTTATAGCAAACAGTTTAAACAATCTTAATTGAATTCTTTAATTTATATTGATATCCCCGTCTGAAATATTTTCGTCTTCTTGAACATACTTGTTCTTGATAAAACATTAACTTGCTTTACTGTTTGACGAAGCTCAAAATGAACTAACATTTATCTTTTGTGCATATTGACGTTTATGCGCCATCAAGATGTTGATCAAGGTGTTCAGCATCAACAAAAGTAATACTTTTTTAACTCTTTAGACCCCAAAAAACCTTATACCAAATGCATCTTCCTAAATTAAGTTTACTTTATGAGATTTTTTTTCCATTTTTGAGCTACGTCGTTTACACTCAAACACACACACAAACTATTTTCTTAAAACAACTTCTTCGGTGAAAAACATTTCCGGTGAAAATTTGACTGCAATACTTCCTCTTACTAGGGAACCGCTGAAGTAAAATAAAGTAAAAAATTAAGTCTCGGAGGCATGGGTGTTGATAGCAGCAGACGAGCAGAGATTGAACTGCTGGGAGAGGAAAGTTTTGCGATGTATTTATGGCCCAGTAGTTGAGGGCGGCGTGTTCCGTCCACGTAAAAACGCTGAATTGTATCAGCTGTATGGAGTAGAGACGCTTGTGGCTGCCATAAAAGTGGGAAGGTTGCGCTGGTTGGAACAACTCCACAGAATGTATGTGGAAAGAACCCCTCGAAAGGTCTATGAAGGGCACCCAGGAGGTAGAAGACCTAGAGGCCGGCCAAGGTTACGTTGGCTGCAGATCTGATGTGGAGGCGGATCTGTTGAAGATGGGCGTCAGACAGTGGAGAAGGAAAGCCACTGACAGAGATGGTTGGGACAGTCTGCTAAAGGAGGCCAAGGCCCTGCAAGGGCTGTAGAGCCAAAGGAAGAAGAAGAAAAAATTAAGTAAAATAAAAAACGAGCTTAAGAAATGCTCGCCAAAAAAAAGTCCCCTGAAACTGATTACTGAATATATATTACTTATTCAAAGATAGTGTAATAGAATCAACCCTATGTTGAGGAAATCTGACACACAAGTGTTGGCAAGTGGAAATCAATAGTGATCTATCTACGGATAATGAGGAAGCAGTACTATCCCAATATTCTCGAAATGACATTCTCGGAATTATACAACAACAAGCTGATGACTCAGACTGTCTGTAGCTCAAAGATTCGAAAAATTATAAATAAAATGATCTACGCCTAACCATTTCACGATACTTCCTAAAAATTCATGATAAAGTACTTCAACTTGTATGATGACAATCCGCTCTCAACACAAAAAAATTTATCTCCTTTCTATTGGTTGTGGAAAAATATAAAGTGCGAACCCATAAAGCATAGATAAATTAGTTAAGATAACTCCGCTAATATAGAATCTATCAAAGGCTTTCAAACTCACCAATAAAATAACAGCAAATCTAAACTAAGCATCACTAATTTCTACTCGCTAAGCGATTGAAGCGCTACTATTCACGACCAATAGCCATGATTGACAATCATTATGTTCACCGTTCATCTGGCTATCTTCACTTATTATATTTATCATTGTATTATAAAAAATAGATATATTTATTTAAGCAAAAACAAAAATAAAAATTGTAACAAAAAATTCTTTTTTTTGTTTTTGAAATCAAATCTTACTTTAAAAGGTCCACGTCACCTAACTTGTTACGTGGACATTAAGCTCGCCTGAAAAAGTAGGTATTACTTTCCTGTACTACTTAAAAAAAAAAAAAAATCTGGTATGAAACACTCAGACGACTTTTGCTTACTGCAAATTACGGAGTTATAAATAACAAAGTTTCTTCAAAATTACAAAATTCTTCCTAGGAGTTAGTTGTCTTCAGTGATATATCCATCGGGCAAATCCGAAACTAATAAAACCCACTCTTTTGAGGAAATCATAACTTTAAC